>UELV01090958.1:0-10014 GCA_900490015.1 Megastigmus stigmatizans
TCTCTCACACACACACACACACACACACACACACACATCTAAATCACTGCCTGCATATTTGCTATCGCAACGACTTTTTTTTTGTTCGCCACAACAAACTTCCTCAAAGTTTCATATTCTACGATACGAACTTTTGGCACTGTGCACGGTCGTACAATACTAGCGACCGCGCGTCGAAAGTCAAGGAGCAAATAACGATTTAAAAAAGACCTGGGAATGTGTAACGCGCCAGTGGCACGCGATAAAGAAGCGAACGGATATATATATACATATAAAAGGTGGTGCAGCGCTGCGCAGCTCCGACACGCGACTTTCCCAATAATAATCGAGTGTGTGTGTGTGTGTGTGTGTGTGTGTGCAGAGCTGCAATCGCTTGAACAAGTCAGAAATCATCGCATAAGTATAGCGATAAATCGCTCGCCACATACATACACACACACACACACACACACACACACACACACACACACACACACACACACATGCACAGACGGATCCAGCGAGACAATGAATGGTATAAGGTCGCGAGCTTTAGAGCGTCAGCAGCAGCAGCAGCAGCAGCAGCAGTAGTAGCAGAATATAGAGGAAGAAAAGATCAAGGCCGTGCACATACACGCAGTCATATTTGCCGGTGTCAATAAATTCGTTGCCTGCAACCAGCAGCAACAACAGCAGCAGCAGCAGCTCTCGGTGTGGGCAGTTTCTCGAGAGTCACCCGCACGGCTGCAATATACGCCGTATCACTTCGCGCACACACGCACACAGACACACACACACACACACACTACTGCACATCAGCTTTATATCTCGACGCGTCTCCTCTTGCGCAATGCCAGCGCAGCGGAGTTACGTAACAGCTTGCACGCAAATATGTATATATAACTGTGCGCAGTGTGTGTGCGAGTATCGGATGCGCCGCTGCCGCCCGGCAACAGGCCGCTCGACGCCTGCGTATATATATACACATATATACAACATACATACACACATACATTCATACACGGAGAGTCGGCGAGAGTCGAGTCGTGGCGTCGTCGACGTCGGCGGCAAAAGCGAAACAGCTGATCGAACTTCATTGTCGCCGGGGCTGCCGTGAGCAGCGAGGCCGTCGTGTATATATCTGCACTTCACCGGCCGCGGCGCTGCAATACACGTACACGTATACACGGACGCGCGATCTTTGAACTTCAGTCGCGCGGCAGCTGCGCATGTGTGGCGAAGTAGCGGTCATCGCACGTTACTGACACACTTATCTTCCTTCAGCCGCACTTCTTTCCTTTATTTTCTCCGCTGCCGCCGTCGCCAAAGCTGAAGTTGGGAAATCTTCCTCTGTGTATTATACACGTTCCATAGCGAGTCACGTGTTTTGTAACAGTGTCACCCCGTACATCTTTTTTTTTCCTTACATTTATCGATTTTTCTTCTTTTTTTTTTGTTCCGCACCACGTGACCTTGGCATCATATACTCTATTCCGTTTAGCATTAGGCGAAACGGGTTATATTATGTGTAATAATAAAAGCATCGCGCTGCACACGAGGAAGGGAAGCCTACAGTATTGCTCCGACTGCTTATTACGTGCCAAGTATTTTTATAGAGTTCTGGCAAAATCGGGGGGTGGGGGGGGGGAGGTATGCAGAAGGGAGTGGGAGACAGATTCGCAATCTCGAGAAACGCACGATGCACGATGACTTGGCGCTAAATCCACATATATCCTGTATATGCGCGCGACTAATTTATGGATTCCTGGCGCGAGCGAAAAAAAAGGGGTCGCGCACAGGTATATATCTGTTGGTAAACATCGGAGAGCCTACATATCTGCATTACGTCATTGAGGATATTTCGTGAGCTGTACGAATCTCATTGAGTCCCGGCGAGCGAGTCGTAAAGGTTAAAAACGGTCTCTCTCTCGCCATAATGTTTTGGCGTATATACCGCTCCTCGTTAGGCAACCGGGACACCTCCAGTTGATCGCCCATATAAATATATCTATATAATATATATACATATGCAACCCACCGCAGGGTCGTCAACTCTTTCAAAAATCCTCTCTATCTCCGGATAGCCGCAGCAGCAGCAGCGCATATCCATCGAGTGAGCGCGGCGTTATATATATATAACCGGGACGACGCGGTTATGCAAAGATGAGCTCACCGCGGCGACGTCGACCTTGGCCGTTGATGCGAATTTACCCCGGCTGCTGCTGATGCTGCTGTAGCGACTCGCTCTCTCTCTTTCTCTGTCTCTCTCTGTCTCTCTCTGTCTCTCTCTGCAATATAGGTGGTACCGGCTCGTTACGTCCGCCGCCGCGCGCTCCTATATAGTAGTGGTGGACCTCAGCCGCTTATTTTCGGAGACTCGGCGTCTAGGAGAGGACAGGAAGTCGTGCAGCTACGACCTTCGCTCTGCTGCTGCTGCTGCTCCATCTTACATTTTTTTTTGCGTTTCGCCAAGTTCGATCCCATCGAGTGCAGTTCGCACTAGAGGAGCCCGCTTCATTGATAATATATTTCAAGAGAACGTGAAAAACCAGTTGATACGCCGGAATCGAACGCAAGATCGACACGATTAGAGTCGAGTAATTTTCTTCGGTAGTTCTTTGTGTGCGTTTGTGTGTGTAGTCAGATAATTCTCGCCAGCAAAGATTCCGTGTGCAGCACAGGTTGAATTATGCAACGCGCGCGATTTAGTATATACTTGTCCGCTCGATAAAAGCCGGCCCCCGTCACATATATCGATGTATGCGCGCGATTGTCGAAAGCAGGATGCGCGACGCGCGATGCGAGGATATAGTCGCCGAAAATAAATTCCTCGGTTTCACGCTTTTCAAGTATTTTTAGCGAGCGATATTTATAGTTGATCGGCGCGCGCCTCGAAGAAAAATATTTATTTCCATCTCTCTCTCTCTTTCTCTCTCTCTGTCGTTGCGGCGATACGCCGACACACACGCAGAGTGGACGCGAACAAACCAAAATACGCCGGTGCGGTGCAACAAACCTATAAATTCCTTCGGCTGTCGCGCGTATATACGCACCGGGCGGCGCGCACTCGTAAAAGTGACAAAAAAGCGTATAGAGCTGCTGAGAAAAGCCGGAGCTCCTCTATTTGCTGCACTGATCTAGAAATTCGATGCGGGGATGTATATAGGCATATACATTATTTTTGTTTTGCGTTGGTAATATGTGGAGTATATTATCGTTGACTCGACAGTTTTGTAGTCTCGTTTCAAATGAAAACGTGAACCACATGCTCGTTGAACGATCGCTAAAAGCGTATCGCTCGATGTATACGTATTATAGGGAAATTTAAGTCTTGACTCGTAGCTCGTTATCGTAGCTCGGCCCGATGACGTGACGTATATGGAGACGCGCGACCGTGACATCGCCTCCCTCCCACTCGATCTCGTCGTCGTCTCTCTCTTTCTGTTCCACTCGCTCGCGATGTCTACATCTTCAGCACTATCTAAATAATAATTGTCATTACGCGACGGCGGCGGCGGCGTTGTCGCGACACACACTACGAGCGATTGCGCAACGATTCTCGCTCCTATACGCTAGTTTAGCCGTTGGCCGTCTCTTTTTTTTTCACCTGTGGCGAACTACGCAATTGTACGCAACCCTATGTATTTTCCCCTACTTTTTCGCTTCTATGTTTTTTTTTTGTTTTTTTTTTCGGGAAAAAGCCCGTGTGAGCGTCTGTGTACGCGTAATTCACGCGGCCTCGCCGATAATGTGGACTGTTCTTTTGTGCAAAGATCCGCGTGCGTTGTTTTTTGTTCGTCTTCTTTCAGCGGCTCGCGGTTTATCGGGCCAAGCCATCCGCACGTTGCGAAAGGACGCTACGGCATTATCTCGCGCGTGTATAATATATATACATGTATATACTGCAGTCTCGAGCCGAGACCGCGAGCGATTCGAAATCTAAATCGAGTCACGTTGCAACGCGTGTACGATGTGCAGGTTTAACAATATTGGTCGAAAGCTTCGATTGTTTCTTTCGACTATCGGCAATGGCGCGTGTAATCAGCTCGTCGCGCTGCGCGTAATCAATAATTCTTCTTTTTCCCCAAACGCGCGTCAACTCGAGCGTAGTAAAAATTGCCATTACCGCGGCGCGACATTTAAATTGGCTTAGCGATGCTTCGCGGAAGTCGCTGACGTCACTGTTCGCGCGTAACCGGTGCGCGTATTCACCTATACTATTATAACATCGTCAATGTATATAGTATATATATATGTGTGTCGTGGAGGATTTTTGATCGATCGTTGCGCGTTTGCGCATAATTAAATGTTCCGCCTTGAGCTCGAGAGCGAGACGCGAGTGGTCTCGTGCGTATACATATGTGTGCCTGTGTGTGCACATGCATCAGCAGCAGCAACGCTATTCGATCGTGTAATGTAGTTGATCAGCCGGTCGACTATATAAGCGCCGGCCGGCAAGTCGCGTAATGGACTCGCAGGCGGCTTATTGCGCAATCGCATAATTTTCCATGCTAGTTTAGCTGTACCTCGCTCGCTAAAGCTTGTTTCAGCTTTTCTATCGTCAATTTTTTTTTTACGTCGCCTAAACGTCTTTCGGCACGTGCATCGAGCTTGTATAATAATTGTTGGAAAAAAAAAATCCCGTCGAGGCCGCAGACGATTTCGTTCCGACTGATGATTTTAAACATTTATAGCTTATATATAGCACACTTTACGATCTATTCGAAAGAAAGGAAACATCCACTGGCTTCTTACAATATTCTAAAAAGAGACGTCAAACGTCGAGGTGCGCACATGACAGGCTGAAAATCTTAAGCCCCGGTGGAATATGCATGACTTCCTCGCCCACGTGAAATCTCGTCGGAAAAAAAAGAAGCGTAGCGAAGAAGAATTCGTTCGCACGCGAAGAAAGAAAAGAGCGGAGCGATTATGCACGGACCCGGTGCACTATATATATACCCTCCTCATTTTCCTCGAGATCTCGAGCTGCTGCTGCTGCTGCGGCGCACCGGGAATATTCAACAGCCACAGCAGCAGTTCAAGTGCCTTGTCAAGGGTTTTTTTACCTCCGCGTACAGGCGCCATGGTTTATCTGGAAATTTCGACCTCGTGAATTTTCCGGATAGCTGTTCGCCCGAAGGAATGGGAAAGTGCGACGCGCGTATATATATGGAAATCGACGACTAGTCGGAATACATGCATGACAAAAAAATCTACTATACTCGTTAACGAGTGTTTTAAGCGTATTGAATGTACAACGATAAACGCGCGATGAATATTTTTAGCCATTAATAATAATCTGCGTCGAGTAGGTAGGTGTACACCAACAGCTGGTTGGTGATATTTCGAGGCTGCAGCAGCACTATAGCAGAATTGCTCGCCTTGGCGAATATTTTCCAGCGAATCTCTTTGTGTATAACGCGCACCTGCGATTACATACCACGAAATTTCCAACAAAGATAGCCACATCAAAGTCGTACCCACGCACATACTCGCATGCACACACACACACACACGCAAACACGCACACATACACACACATATACGCATGCCACTCTCCGATTATAACATCGTCATCGCGCAGCGCATTTAGCGTCGCGGTAAAGGTCAGCCGGCGCGCGCTTAGCTCGTGTGTGCGTGTCTGTGTCTGTGCCTGTGTGTGTGCACCAAGGTTTTCCTCGCGGCGACTAATATTTCCAATGCGTCGACCTCCATCAGCTCGCTGAGGTTAAAAGCAACTACTGTATGGAAAGTTGCTATTGATGCGCGGCTACACACACACACTGTACACATGACTGTTAGTTGATCATCGATCATCCCGCGGATAGATCCCATGCTTAGTCACTTCTTTTCGAGTGCATCCACGAAAGTGAAGGGTCCCCGTTTTCTTTTTCTTTTCGGAGATTTCGAAATCATCTCGGAACCTCGTTCTCCACGCGGTGAGGAGAAATGTGAAAGGAGCTAAGGAGAGAAGAAAGGCAGAGACGCGCGAGCCGATGATTTTTTTAACGAATGCATCGGTCGAATCGTTGCACAGCGAGCGCTTTGGTATCGATGTGGAAAATAAGTAGGAATGAAAAATGATATTATATATATACTTTTAAACGTTTGTAGCTCGCATCGGCATTGTTAGCGTTTAGTACATCGTTACACTCGATATTACGCTGTAATTCCTTAGCCATGAATCGGCCTTTCGCAACCTTATATGTATATATATATATTCTGCGTCGTATTTGTTCAGCGTGCGCGCGCGCGCAATCCATCGTAAAACATATGTAGCCGTGCGCGCACCGTAACACAACGTACAGTAAATACCCATACACCCATATACACAATTCTCTACATTTGCTGTTAAACGTACTGCACAGCGACGCTAATTCGTCGGAGCTGGTGCTCAAGGCGAACGAAATCCAGTGTTTTTTTTTTTTTTTTTTTCTTCAGAGAAGCTCGAAAAGTGCGTAGTGCACGTATACTGCGCAGTTAAAGACGTGGTGCGCAGCGGCCTAAATAGCGCTCGACGCTCGAAAGAGAGCGGAGCGAGTTGTTGTACAGTTGGTTCGTTCTCATTTTTTTCTTCGTTGACAGGCCATCGAAGTGAAGGGTTTCGTCAACGCGGCCGGTGCGAGCTTTTTAGAAACCTCGAGCTCTGGACATATGATACTCTCGTCCAACCGAAATTGTTGGTTACAGAGTTTATATATATATATACGTTTCCGTTGCACAAGCCGCGATAATACGGCGATCGAGATCGACGCACATGATTAATCGTATAATTTAAAAATAAGCGAGATAAAGAGAGAGTTGAACGAGCTTCGTTGTTGAACTTTGTCGTTCTGCGTTGTATTTCCGTGATTCCGCAACCTTGACGCTATTAAAAAGTCGAGTTTTTCAAACAGTCGATCATCGAGTTTTTATATAATACGCCTGTTATTAACTAGCAGTTTCATAAACACCATCGGCTGCAAGACTAATAGAATTGGGACCATTATCTGGACAACAGTAAAAAAAAACACCATACTATTACATATGAATATGAAAAAGAAGTCAGCTCATTAGCGTTGTTTATACTATTATCTACATGACTACGTCGATTTTGTATTAATTTGAGTCTTCAATTTACTAGAATACAAAAAAAAAAAAAAATTCGAGGTTATGTAGTTTACATTTGACTTAGTAAGCAATACCCTAATAGCAGCCATTTAATTTATATTAGGTATTGCGCCTAGTTTAATCTAGGCTGTCGGTACTAGCATAAGTACTTTTTTAATATAAATAAGCGTGAAAAGGAATCTCTCAATGCATAAATTATTAAAATAGACAATAAATCAATAATGAGATTTAAAATTTTCTAAAAATGATGCTTATTAGTTCTGGAAACGTGATTTATTTATTATTGAATTCAAAATCTTAATTAACTTTTCATTTCGACAGAATTCTTTTTACAATTACCAATAACGAATCGACTGCAGTTGATAACCACAATTATCAATAATTATTATATTTATAACGATACATTATAATATCTTGATAGCGAGGATATCCGGCAAAAGCACCGCCGCCGTGGCAATAATAATAATTACTCTCTTTGAGCAGTGGTGCCGGTGTGTACGCGCAGTATACATACACATTGGGCGGAGGTGCGAGAAACGTCTGCGGCGCGTCTCGTAACGGTACACGCACGACGACGTGTATATATACAGTGAGAGGCGGCTGCCACGGCGATGGTATAGTCCGCTCGCGAAAAATCGCAAAGGAACGGCGGCGCGCAGACTAGAGAAACCACCGAGAGACCGAGGCGCCCCGCCTCTGCCACCGAAAGTCAAGGTCGCCGTCGTCGCGAATTTCAGACACGCCGCCGCCGCCGCCGCCGCTGCCGCGGTTCTCCCCTCTCTCCGCTCGCTGCAGCTTGTTTGTTTTTTTTGCTCTCCTCTCTCTCTCTCTCTCTTTTCTGCTCGCGGCTCTGCGCGCATGTGAATCGATAGGCCTTATCGGTCGCTGCTTGGCGAAAGGTCTTATCGCTCCGATTCGTGCGACTCGTCCGACCTGCGGGAGAAATCTCTTTATTAATGTATACATATATTGTATACGTGTAAAAAATAAACGCGGTGACGGGCGAGCGGACGCAGGTGAGAGAGAAAAAGGTCGTGTGCAAAGATCGTCATATTATATATATATATATATATATATACGTAGTCGGGGTGTGTGTGGGAGAGCGCGCGTCCTTGACCAATAAAATGGCTCGATCAATCCCCGATGCGCCGGCATTTAATCGGCTCGATACTTATATATATGGTATACAATGCGAGGCGAAATGGGAGGGAAAAGCGCTGTGTTACGCGACTACATACGCTATTATATGCCACATTCTCCTTTCGAAATCAGCCGACAGCAAAGAGATCGCCTACACACATCCAGACGTTCACTGCCTGTATTATACTATATACACAAGAGCGCAAAGAGTCGCATCAAGCAGTCACTTTCTCCTATAGCGCTCGCGCGGACTCGCTTTCACGCTCGGCCCAAATCCTTCCCCCGCTCGATTATAAACAGCCTTGCAATCGAGCCTCCTCCTGCACGCGCATATATATACGTGTTCCTTGTCGACCCAATCACTCTTTTACTTTTTTTCTTTGTACATTCAAGACTAACAGCCACATAAGTGTGTCGTAAAGTTGATGATGATGACGACGATGATGATGATACGTATAGCTTTTGACGGACGAAATTGCATTGAGACATTATGGACATGGGGATTTTCACTTATTTTTTTTTCTCCATCTCTGACTCTCTCGCCAGCGGCAAACACGATCGTTACGTAAATCGGTATATATATATAGAGAAATCCGTGCGGTATATATACGTAGCGGTTGGCGATGCGCCGATCTACGCATTAATATAATCCGGACGATTTTTTGTACATTAATTTCACCCGTCATCGTGTATACATACATGATATCGCACCGATATGTGCACGCGTGCACGCATATAATTCTTAGCCGCGCTCCATTGAGATGCTAAATTACGCGGCGCGCGATTGTTTAAACAATCCGCGCGAATGAATGAATTATATTATGCGCATGACACCGCGTGACGTCCGCGATATTCGCCTGCAAACAAGTTCTGATATTTTTGTGTTAATCGACTGTGAATCGATTGAGGTGTAAAAATATGATGAAATAACAAACGATATCCGATTCACATGCGGCTTGATCGATCGTGAAAAGCGATGCGTAATACAGACACACACACACACACACACACACACACACACATGTCCGCTAAAGAAACGGACTGCAGTATGTAAACACTCGTCCGAAGCCAGTGCAAATTAAACCACCGCGACGATAGTCTGGCAGTGCAGTTCTCTGCAATCAGCCGGTCTCTCTCTGCGGTATTAATAAAAAAAAAGCAACGGCAGCGGCAAAAGAAACAGCTCACGAGCAAATAAAAAGAGACGGGAGAGCGCGCGCACTATATATAACTGCAGAGCTGTGACTCCCAGTCAGCTGAGAGAAAAAAAGAGGGGGAGAGAGGGACACATGCGTTCTGCATATACTCTCACAACCAGCTGATTTACTGCTTCTGCTGCTGCTGCTGCTGCAGTTGGCTTTCGATAGAAGGGGCGCGTATAGCGGATGATTTGCACCGCGCGCTGCTGCTGCGAGAGGGGGAGAGCTTTCTCTCCGCGTACAGCAGCCGAGTGCAAGAGAGAGGTTTTATATATACCTGCGTGCACAGGTGTACATATAGTGGGGATCGACGCTCTCTTTACCTCTCTCTGGCAAGCTGTAGCGGGGAAGAGGAGGGGAAAGAGAGAGAGAGAGGGAGAGAGAAAAACGCAGTACGAGTCCTGCCCTAGGTTAACGTTATCCTTCGCCTCCTGCAACTTCTCTCTCCCCCACACTCCGCCATCTCTCTCTCTCTCTCTCTCTCTCTCTCTCTCTCTCTCTCTCTCACTCCTTCTCGTGCTATAGTTTCCTCCTGATGCGCTGCACTGTATATGTACTGTACCGAGAGAGAAGGTATACACAACAG
>UELV01090959.1:5701-26287 GCA_900490015.1 Megastigmus stigmatizans
TCTCTCTCTCTCTCTCTCTCTCTGACCCTTTTCCTCTGTCTTTCTAGCCTCCCTTTTCACCGGGACATTTTCTCACATCTCCGATTTCCTATCTTCCTCTCTCTTTCTCCTCTCTCCTCTCTCCTCTCTGGCTCTTTCTTCTCCAATTCGTGTGGTTCGGTCTTTTTACTGCAGATTGGCGTATAAATATGGGGGCGCATGGGGCGAGTTGAGCGTTAGGGAGATGGATTTTCAATTGGCCGCAGACTATTTATCGAGGCTTTATCCGGAGGCTCGATCGGTATGCCGCTCGCGAGTCCATGAGTTAGAGGCGTGTATAGGTACACGCGTATAAGTATACTTTATCGCCGGGGGATCGGCGCTTTAAGGGATTTTTAAAGATGCAATTAGCGCACAGATTTGCGAAAGCCAGCAGCTATTTTAAGGCTGCATTATTTATTGGTATATTGTTTGCTTTTCAGCGATGCTGTGTTCATATATGCGTGGCGTGGATGTTTAAAAATAATAAATAATTTTTATAGAAAGTGTACCTAGTATAATGTTCGGAAAATGTGCTATTTATATTGACCATTACATATCGATCTATTTATTACCCATGATCAATCGATGTAAATTTATTCAGTAGATGTTGAATTCTGAACGAAATTAAATAATGCCTCGTCGAGTTTTGAATTTTCACGGAGGCGAAGTAAATCGCGCTTCCAATCTTCATCGTATACACTTCCCTCTATAACAGCTCATACTCGAAAAATGGAACAAGTAAAAGAAAATCCGCTACGAAGACGAAGCGAAATTTCGTTCCCTCAAACTTATCTCCAGCCAATTTGGTGTATCAGGGTCTACAGTGTTCGGTAATCCGATCCCCGTTCCGAAATAAAAATCAATTTCCCGAGGCTTAATCATTGATTATTATTTCAAGCATTTAGCTCGTAATAAATTCAAAAACGCCGCGTAAAAGAGGAGGAACAAGCAGAAGAAGAAGAAGAAGAAATCAACTGGCATTTTGGTTTACGATCTGCCATGAGCGCATTATAAAATAATTTCGAGGCTACTTTGACGTAAGAAGTAAGGCGGCGGCGGTGGCTGTATCGCTGTATATAGATGGTCGGGGGCCCCTGCAGCTCCCATAAATTACCCTCGGTAGGCCGCTGACTTTTTGTCCACCGCAGAGCCGCCGCATCGTATATATTTTTCGTACGAAAAAGAGAGAAAAGGCCTGTACGCAAGCTGCAGCAGCGGAGGCTCATCGATCGGAACACACGTACTGCTGCAGCCTCGCGTATATACATATACGAGCATACATAAGAGCGGTATATACCTATATACCTATATATATATATATATATAAGAGCGGCATCGGCGCGCGCGATCGTTCATCATCGAATTTACGATGAGCGGCGTGCGAAAAGGCAGGCCTTATCCTTATTACATAGGCTGCTTTGGCTGCAACACCAGAGGAGAAAGAAAGAGAGAGAGAGAGAGGCGCGTGTGTGCAACGAGTCGCGATAAGATGATGACCGTGTTTAGGCATATACGCGGCGGCTACGAAAGCGACGATTACGGTAACGAGGCCTCTTTAGCCAGTTCTTTTTTTCTCTCTCTTTCGCTCACGTGTGCGTGTGCGTGCGAAATATCGCACCTATATACCGACGAGGGGTCTTTATGTATATATGTATAATATGTCCAAGCGCGATTATCAAACTTTTCGCTCTTTTTCGCGTTTATTAATGCGCGTTGTATGGGAATTTCGCGCTCGGCTGCAAGCGGTCGCTCTTTTATTAAGCGGCTTGGCGCGGAGATCATGAGAGGCCCGCGACGCCTGCAGAGAGACTCTGCGCTGCAGACTGCTTTAATTTTAATGTAATTTTAAGTGACGCGAATTGCGCGCTTTCGATATAACCAGACCTCTCTGATGCAGCTCTCCGTGGCTTTTATCTTGCAGGGCTCAAAATTGAAAAACAGTCTTTTTCGCTCGGACTCGCGTTTTATTCTTGTTTTTCTCCTGTACGTATCTCCGCTGAAATTTATGAGCATAAATATTTATTTTTTCAAAATTCCAAGTTCGCACTATATCATTGTAATATTAGATCAAAACAATCTGTTCTTTGGATTCTTGATTCAATTTTTGATCGATTATTTAAAAAAAATGAAATATAAAAGAATAAGTTTATAATATATTATTCGAGTTTCATTTCTTTTGATTGCTCATATCGTATTAGGAAAACCTTAAACGATTTTTTTTTAACATAAAAAGCTGGAATATGCTTCTTTACCGAAATATTCATATTACGAAGTGCATCAGGAACTCCATTCCTTTATCATAATTCGACATTATCTTTCTGAATAAGACAAAAAGAGAAAAAGAGAGAGAGACATAACAATAAAGCCAAGAGGGGAAATCCTTACAGTGTCATTTGGCAATGCCGAGGATATTACATATACACTTTGGACACAATCAGCGCGGTTTTCCCAGCAAAAGAGATGTATCGAGTAGTATAATGATAGGCTGCGATCCTCACAGCTCGGCGCGGCGCTGCACAAAATGCGCGTCGATTTTCGCGAACATCCACCTTCCCCGGCGTTCCCCGACGTTCCCCGGCCCCTTTGCTTTTTACGAGCCCGGCACATCGTAAAGGTATCTGCAGCTGAACCCACTTAACGAAATATTTTCTCAAATTGCGAAATTCACTATTAACGCCGATCCGAAGCCGCGAGAGCGATTATCGTTACGTTCTAGCACGTGCTTAAAATTTAGCACTGACATTATCATATTCACACTTTTCGAAAATGCACGGCGCACGAAGCGCGAGGGGCCCTGTGTAATTTCGCGTTGTTTGCGAAAATTTGGAAAGGCTATTTGAGGAGAAGCGGTTGGTGGACAATAAAGTAACGAAATATGATTACCCGCAGCTATTGTGCGGTATACGAGCTGTATTCTTACCATTATTACATTTGGGCTTATTTATATACACATGTATAGGGTTTAGTTATTCGCCCCATGCTATATATGAATTGCTTTCCTGTGAGATTAATCTTTATGTATATCTTTCATCAATTCTTTGCATCGCACACATTACACAACAAATGATAGGTATTTTTTTACATAAAATAGACGATCGATGGCACTGCATCGATAGCATGCAATCGAAAACCCAATTAAACACCGATATCTTCATAAAGTGAATAAAGAGTCCGGCACAGATCCAAAATCTCATTTCCACAGCCAGGCTGCCAGCCGCAGCAAAGCCTCGTTCCTATAAGCCCAACTCTCTTTAGATAGTAATTAAAAAAAAAGTCATGGAAAAGCCACACCGCAGACGTACTTATACGTGCACCACCGTTACTCCTTCTCTCCGTCCCATTCGTTGAACCCGAGAAGGCGAGAAGTCTCGCTGATCGCGCGCGCGCTGCACACATTATAAGCGGTTCCGTGGTGGTGGCGCGTCGGTGCAAACTCTGCTTCGTGAGCACGCGCTCGGGTTTATTATTCGCCGGGCGAGGCCTTAAATCTCCTGAGAGTGAGAGAGTGAGAGAGAGAGAGAGAGAGAGAGAGAGAGATGCGAGGCAATACATTATGTCTACCTAGGGCTGTTAGGAGGTGCAGCAGTTCTCTCTGTCTCTCTCTCTCTCTCTCGTGTGGCTCGCGCGTTAAGTTATTAGAGAATCAATTACTCGTTGCTTTTGTTTATGACGACCCCGAGCTTTTTGCCCAAGCGGAATTCACTTCCACTCGACGTGCAGTCTGCACTTTGTTTTTTTCTCTTTATATTCCTCTCGCGCTCGTGCAGTGTAGTGTGCAGGCGGGCAGGCAGCCTTTTTCCCCTTTACCAATCGTGCAGCCAAGCAGTCGGCCGCATGTATAAGAAACGCATTGACTTTTGTTTTGTTCTCGGAGCTCTGCAGGCCAGGAGGCGAGCTGTTGCCGCGTTGTGTGCGTGTGGGGCTGGGTGTCGAAAAGTTTCAATGAATAATACGGTATAAACAACGGGGCGTAAGTGGAAAAGTGCACGGGACAGTCTGTATCCGCAGTACCGCGAGCCATGCGCTGCACACGCTAATTGAGCGTTCACCTGGTAATAAGTCAATGTGCTGTAAATCTTGATGCCAGCTCGCTCCAGAGATTTCGCTCATTTTGTATAACGCGCGCGCGCGGGCACAGAGTATTTTTATCATACTCCAGGAGGGGACTCTGCACTGACAATGTACAATTATTACCATGCAGCGTCCAATTATACGATTCTCGAAAATTAAGCGACTCGGGCGGATAAATCGATCGCGGATAATTTAAACGCTTTGCGCGATATTAAATAAGGATCGAACACGGTGCAGATTGCGTGCTCCACATATTATAGCCGAGCGGGAAAACGCCTCAATTAATTTAAACTCGCGCAGTTACCGCATGCACGCACTCCTCTAGTCTTAATCAACCTATTGGTATAGAAAAAAAAAAAAAGAGACCAAGTCTCGCGTCAGCCGATTTAGAGGGCGCATGAAAATCCCCAGCGAAATCGACGGCGGAAATTAAATTGGCGACCCGCTATACGCGGTAGCGCGGGGGAGATAATGATAATGTATAGGTGCAGTGTGTACGTGTGGGGTAGGACGAGCAGGCATGAATGTTTCGTGGCTCCTAACTATCCTCAAAACATGATCGATGGCTGGTTAACACTCCATACTCGAGAGAGCGTCCCTTCCTCCTCTTCCTCTTCTTTCTCTTCCTCCTCCTCCTCCTCCTCCTCTTTTCTCTTTCTTATACCTATATGCTGCAGTGCCTCGCCGGGGCAGTTCATAAATACGCGGCCGTTCGGCAGTAAATCTCCGCTTGGTAGCTGAAGGTGGTCTCTCTCTGTCTCTCTCTTCTTTCTCTCTTCTTTATACCCGCGCACCATGTGCACGAGTCAGAATTTAGCTTCTCTCCTTTCCTTCTCTCTCTCTCTCTTTCTCCCCGTTGTTAATTACCGTGTTTTAACACCTACCTCGACGCCACCTTCAGCGCCGATTTTTCCTTCTCTCGTTTTTATTCTCTGCTCCCCTTCGTCATCTTCGTTATTTCTCCCTTCTCCCTGTCCTTCAGTCTGTCTCTCTCCTTTGTGTCTTATTTCTTTTTGTTTGCGTCTAGAGGGTATACGGCCACTATATGCAGATCGTTCGGGCGCTGCACTGCTCGCCTCTAGAATTCGCAAGTGGATACGATGGTCATTTGCATGCAGATTATTGGCACTTGGGGTAATCGCGTTATTTATGTGTGTATACTTTCTTCCTTCTTATTTTTTTCGAGCGAGCGAGCGAGAAAGAATGCGCCGAGCTGACTCTCGTAGCGATACATCGCAGCCGCGTTTCTTTTTGCTTTTCTTACGCCCGACCCTCCGCGCGATCCAAGTCACTTTTCATTCTGGATCCTGGTCTTTTTGCGGATCGCCGGCGTAATTTGGAAGCCGAACGAATTCACACTTTAAATTGGCTATCGAGTGAAATTCATACTTTATAGGGGTCCGGTGACTGCCGAGCCGATTTATTAGTTTTCAATATTCACGCGGTACCGATCGACGCATTTGCATATATAGTCTACATCGGGCCGCGATTCAGGTTTTTAATGCGCTGCCCAGCGAAACGAGATTTGTTGCGCGCCTATTATTATCGAATGTTGCAGTATGACGCAATGTTTGTAATTAATAAAATCTTTGGCTCTCGCAGCTGTACATATTGATGTATTGAGCTTTTATTGCATTGCATCATGTTTTCTTATAGATATTATTATGTTTAATATGCAATTAATGCAGAATATAAAATTATTAGACACTAAGATAAAAAATAAAATTATTTTGGGAAATATGGCCTCTAGTCGTTAAATCCATTAAGACATATTTCAGTTCGAAAATCAATATCGTAAAGTAAAAGATCGCATGATCAATAATGAATTTTAAATTTAAACAAAATCCCGCCTGCATCGTCACTCGATCCCCGCGTATTATCAACAGCTAAATGGTTTTACCTCATCCAACTATTCCATCCGTTAATCAAGGAAGCAGCGAAAAAATTCCGGCAAGAAAAAGCCGCCGCTGCGAGGTTCTACAGCAGAGATCCTTTCTCGCGGTTCAACTTCCGCGGAGATCGGATTATTTGAGCGTCAGGGGCGAAACTAGCCAGATTAACAGCAGCCATTCGCAGCGGAGCCGAGCACAAGTTTTAGGGAGCGTTGCGGAACTCGACGAGAGATAATAATGAGAATCGAGGATCGGCGGGTAGAGCCAAATTAGAGGAGATCGATCGCGTGGATGGGACGGATTTGTAATGGCGCGCCTCTATTATAAACTCGAGCTCGACGAAAATTCCTTTTCTTGTATAGTCGCGTCTTTATCTTTTTGCTTCGTTGAAACTTTGTTATTATTTTATGGGGCTGCATCGTTACTATTACGCGATGATATCAAAGTTTGTATAATTAACAATGGTTCACCTTCGATAGATAGTACGTAACTTAGCAAAGCTGCTTTTTCAAACAAAGAATTATGAAAGTTAGGCCAGGTTATATTCATACACACACATAATTCAGATGAAAAGTTAAATTAAACTGGCCATCGTTGTATTGTCGAAAGGGACCTTTTCCCTGTACAAACTATATATTATAAAGCGAGCCACGTCCAGCTTTCATTCCCCAGCTTATTTATCGCATAAATATTCAGTCGGGATTTTTCCGCGACCGGCCGTGTGCATGAATCGAGTGCGCGCACGCGGCCATGCAGCAGACTCGCGAACGCGGCTCATAAATACATAACGCATAACTCGCTCACACATCCATACGAGCAATTACATACGTAGCAGCTAAGAATTCGGTAAAAGATTAACAATAGACTCCAACAGTCCAAAGCAGCTGTAATACCGGAGCGGCGGCAAAGTCCCGAGCCACACGCGAAAATCGAGCGGAAGGCGGAAGACGGCTCAAAACGAGTGGGCGTACAGTTTCCCGCGAGAATTATTGTTTTCTCCATCTCCGTCTTGCACTCGGTATAGGTATAGGTACCTATATACGTACAAGCGGCGACAAAAAAGGGCGTGCACACGACGTGACGTACGAGTTTAACCCCGCATTTGCAGTAGGATACAGCCCGCGCCAATGGATATAATAGCTGCGGCGGCGCGCGCTCGCGAGGGACTTTTCGCTCGCTCACGCTATTACCGGCATGCATATTTATGGGCCCGATGGGCATGGCTGCAGAGGATGGCAACGGGAGAAGGCCAGTATAGAGAGAGAGAGAGAGAGAGGGGGAGATATGGAAGAGATAACGAGGTGGCGAGATAAACGATAAAAGTGCGAGAGACGGGAGGAGCGCGCCTCTGTACGTGTGTGTGTGTGTGTGTGTGTGTGTGTAGTGAGGCTCAATGTGTGTGGCTGGCGTTAGGAGCTGGCAAAAATTAATTGATTAAGGCTATAATTTTTCGAGAGTTATATGCGCCGAGGATTGTTTTGCTCGCGTATGGGGGCCGAGAGAGCTTGGGGCTCGGGTGGCGATGTACGCGAGATTGCCGCGGCAGCTGACTTTTTTTTCAATCCTCGATATTTACTGTATCCAGGATTCGCTTGATAAATCGCCTCCGCTTGATAATTTAAGCTAAACTGTTAGCTGTATGATCGTTCCTGCTTTATACTCGCCGGTCGGGAGTGATAATTTTTAACAGAAAAATTTCAAGATTTAATAAGAAAATGGAAATTTTATCAAAACAGCTGCAGCTGCAGTTTATAAATAACCAGTACTAATTGGAATATAATTTATTGTTACAAATTTCTACCTTTAACGTATGAAATTTTCAATAAGGAGTCACATTTGTATACAGTGTCAGTATAAGTGTCCAGCAAAAATGCAGATTCTCAAAAAAGAAAAATCAATTACAGCCATGACAGCACGCTCGTATAACGGAGCCCGAAGTTAATCACGAACGAGCTAAATGAATTTCCAGCCGAGGAGACACGAGCTGCCAAAAACCAACAGGCAAAAGACAAGCGGAGAGAAACGAAATGACAGAGAACACATAAAGAGTCTCGATGCAGCAGCCACTATACCTATATATATACATACTGCACAGACAGAAAGGTCTGGCCCTTCTGTCTCTTTTCTGGCTCTTTTACTGGCCAGTCGATGGTGGAGGCAAGGAGCACCACAGCCGCACCGTGGAGATTCGTCCGACTTGAGTTAGTTATTACTGAATCAATTACCCGAGCGTATTTATAGGGTGTAACTTGTTCTTTCTGTTTCGCTCCGCGTGGCGCGCTCGCGACCCTCGTACATTGTGGATCCTTCTTCTCTCGCCAAGTGCAGCGATGCTTGTGCAGCGGACTCAAGAGCCAAAGAAAGAGAGAGAAAGAGCGAGATTACATCGAGATACAGGGGAGAAATTCACGAGGCGCGAGCGCGGAATGTACCGTACTTAGACGCCTTCTTGGCGTCGAGCCCCCCCCCCCGTACCCGATCACCTCTCGACAACCTCTATATATATACATATACGTGGTCCGAACGTCCGCGAGCCGTAACGGCGGACCGATTCGCGACGGCGAATTTTATCGCCGACTCTTATCGCGGCCGCGATCGCTAGATAGAAACGAGAGTGCGTGCATTATGAGCGAAGGATCACTTTAAACAACTTCAAGCTGTTCATAAATATTGAACGATTTTCTTTTCGTCTAAATTATTCGGCAATTCGGTCGATTTCGAGATAAAACCATATAATTAAAATTATCGCCGCCTGCCAACCTGCAGACCCAAACTGCCGTCGAACGTTTCACCTTCCTGTTGGTCCTAAACCAAAAACCCTTTAAGACTCGGTATACGACTTACGACTTGGCCAGTCTCGCCGCGCGTGTGCTGCACGAAATCGAATAAAAAGGAGGATCGCTCACGGCTGTAGCAGCAGTAGCTCATCGATTATTCATCGAAAGCATATGGCGAGACCGAGCGCAAATAGGATTCCCCCATTAATTCATTTATACCTAAGAGGCTAATTAAAGGAGTCGCACAAGTCTAAGTGCCGAGCGAGAAAGAAATAGCCCAAGATAATTGCGACGAGTTGTAAACGAACGACGTTTATTTTCACCTGAAATTGATCGCGAGGAGTTCCTGGACTTACCTGTGTTCATCTCGTACATAGGGTGATTTTTTACTACAGCTGCAGGAAAAAGAAATCAGCGAATGGCCTTTTTTGAAAATTTGCATAGTTGCAGAAATAATGGTGAATGCATCTGGGCATGGATAAAGAGGCATTGTATACTAATTAAAACTTTATAGCTCTAATAATAAGAAAAAAATAATTTAAAAGCAGACAATTTGTTTTTTTTTTTATTTTTCATTATGAAACAGAAAAATTAAAATCTTTTTCAGTCTAGAGAATGAGTGAGGCGTCTATTAAAATTTGATTTATAAAAATATCAATATAAACTGAAGTATAGACGGAATAGTAACGTAAAAACGTGTGTGCATTCATTCCATGCATGATCCATAAACTTATACCTCAGATCCACGCATAAAAATAAAATTATTCCCAACGTAATTTTATAAGATAGTACGTAAAGTGTCGGTGAGAATTTTTCCGAGGCGTTTCGCGCGAGACAGATAGATGTAGAGAGGCAAAAAAAAATCAATCGGCGCCGAGTTTTATGCAAAAACAACATGCTTGGCGTATAAGCGTCCGCGAGTGTTTTTCACGATCATACGATCCCATCGCGTGGCAACTCGCGCTGCGGTGAAACCACAGATAAAATGATTCTTTTCGCGCAAGCCGCCGACTAGCCTTTTCCAAACCGCATACTGCGAAATCATTGATGTGCTGGGGGGTGACATAACCAGATTCTGTAACAATTGCAACGTCCGTTCGTTTGAGCAAATCGAGAACGATTCGACGATAGCCAGGCCAGTGTATAAGCGGCTACGATAGCACAAAATATTCGCGTTTGTCGATAAAAGTGTTTTCTCGTATCGTTGAAAATCTAATTTAATATTGCATTCCTGAAGTATATTTTATTCAAGATGAATGTTTAGTCAACAGATCATAAAATTTTATAGTGACTCTTCACAAAATATATAATATTATTGAATTGCTTTATAATTAAATGTTGCACAAAATCAACTATAGATATATAAGGAGACTATATCGACGGTCGGGTGGAAGAAGGTACAAATGCATTGGAGCTAAATACATTGGAGATTGTACCTTTTTCAAGCTCCCGACGAGATAGTACTTTTTATGCTTTTTCCAACCGTCCCCCAACCGTCGATATCTTCTGAGAAACATAATCTTGAATGAATGTATAAGCGTAATAAGAAAAAATGTTTATTTTGATTCATGAGAACTGTTACTGACCATCTTCAATATTTATAACTTATACAATTAGAAAAGTGTAATTTCTCAATTAGTTTACATTAATATATTTTCTAATTGATCCGCAGCTCAACAGGATAATTCGATATCCCATCAAATTAAGCATAAAATCCCTAATCAGAACCGCACGCGTTCATTCAGACCACCGATCCCACGAATATCGTGGAAAAATAAACATCTTGCACAAATCCGGGAAAACGGTATCATTCGTTGTGCAAGGCTATTATCGCTCTCAGTGTTCGAATTTCTCCTAGCAGGAAATCATCGAGGGCGCATATAATGTTCAGCAGCAGCATCAGCTGTAGTCCAGCGCTTGCCTCGGTTCGATGTAACAAGGCTAATTCGTTTAGACACGATAATGATGGGGTTGTTATGGAGCCCTCGTCGCTCCAGCTATATAGGTACCGAGGGAGGCAAAGGAGGTGACGCGTGCCGCTTTTCTGCTCTCACGAGGACTCCCGCTGCTATATATAGACATTCGCGCTGTGAAAACAATAATCTTCCTTTGGCTCCGGTTTCTAAATTCTGGCCGCTGCCTCCTGCATCCATTATCTGGCTACTCGTCACAAGAATGCAATGTTAAAGGGTATTAAGAAAAATTGCTCGGCTTAAAAATTAATCAAACGTTAGGAAATGAAACAGCTTGAATAATTAAACACAGTCATTAAATAAATCTAAATAAATAACTACTTCTGTTAATCGCAATTCCATCATATGAATTTCCATTAACTTTACCTTCTTTGTATACGCTAAAGAGAACAACGATACGTCGTAATGAAAGATAATAGATATATAGGTATTACAATAAGAATCCAGAAAATACTGGATTAATCACAATGCGTTAGAACTCGATGTACACTATAGTATCCGGACACACAATCAAGCCCGGTATGTAAACAAATTCTGTTTAGTTGTCTGCTCGCATAACTTGGCAGAGCACAAAATCTCGCGTCGTACACATCAGTTTACATCCGCAATCGTCTCGTGCAGGTCATTTTGAAACCATTCAACGTACGAAATTCGAGTGCTAGCTGTCGAATCAAACAGCAGAGCTGCATCGCGTAATTATAGCATGGATACAGGAGACATCAGGGACGTCCAGACGCCGATGTCTCTGGGCAGCGTTCTGCACCTTCCACCCCGTGCCCTGTGGAAAAAGTCCTACGCGAAGTACATGAGTACCTCGACGCCGCTCAATGAGACTTCGGACAATCTGCAGCAGCCGATGAAATCGCATTGCATGCGTCTCAACTTAGAGCTATCCTCCCAGGATTGCAGTTACCTCCAACCTACCGAGTCGCCCATAATGTTTGTCCGGCCCAAGGTCGATTTGGCAAACGTACCAGCTTTTGGTAAGTCCTCCTACTCGATCATAATTGATTATCAAAGTGAGACTAGGAGAAGTTGTTTCTAGAGTTTGAGAAGTGCTCGATAAAAAGCTCGGAAATAATGAAATCACGTAAAAGTGTAAATAATATTAAATTTGAAAGACATGTCGATTTGTGCAAATTGTTAATTACAATTATGTATGAACCAAATATTCTTTATACTTTTCAAATTTTATTCATAGCGAATATTTATTCTGAATTTCATCTTCATTGGCATTGTTTATTTGTCATCTTCAAATCATTAGATACTTTTATTTAAGATACCATAATTTTGAGATCAAATTTTATACTCTACAAATTAGACATAATTAAGTTGGAATTTTTAAAAAATAGTGTACATTTATTTCAAGGTTTTCATTTTTCAGGTTGAATAATAAAAAAAGTATTTTATTCACGATAACATTATGCTAAAATTAAATATACATGCTAAATTGACAAATGAGTTATTAATGAACATTTTGCAACCAATCTTGATATTTATTATTCAATTTTGACAACCAGTCTTTGCCGTTTTGATCTTGTGTATGTAACCAATCAGTAAAGTCTGTAGTAGGATTGTTTCCCCAGTCAACGTTGTTATTATTGTCACCATTTGTATTATTTATGTTGTCATCATTTGGTAAATGATTATTATTGTTGATATTAGGTTCATTATTATTATTATTATTGTTATCATTTGGCAAGTAATTATCATCATTATTATTTTCCCAACTATTGTTATTGTTAGTAAAATTTTGATCGTTTGTGTTCAATGATATCCATTTAATAAATTCAGACACTCGAGTGTAGATTTGGGGAGTTTCTGCAACTCCAGCACAGCCATAATTTAAAGAAAACGATACGATTCCAACAACTTTTCCATTGACAGTTAAAGGACCACCAGAATCCCCCTAAAAATTACAATAATGATTATTATAACAATTGATAATGTTAGTATAATAAAAGAAAAACAGTTGCTGAAAGCATAGGAGTATTTTTGTATAATTTTGTTTTTACATAATTTATTAAGATATACAATTAGTTTGTACAACTTACTTTGCAAAAGCCTGTTATTTTGTTTTTATTAACACTGCATACATTTGTATTTAATATTTTATATGGAGAGTACTTCCATTGGCAATTTCTTTGGTCATCGATAAATACTTTAGCTTTCAATAGTTGATTAGATGAGAATCCTAGAGACTATAACCAAAATTCAGTACAAAAGTTCGATTAATGTTAAATTTTTTTGAAAACTTCTTAGTATTTATTTTATAATAAAAAATATAAAAATTACATTAACTAATCCAAATCCAGACACAACAGCCAGTTGTCCTGCGTTTAATGGTTCACCTAGTGTAGCGAGTTGCGCAGCTCTTAAGTGGCTGCTGAATTTAAATGGCGGATCGACCTAAAATGTATAATTTTATCATATAAGGAATAAAATCTTAAGAATATTAATACGTATTTATGATCAATACAAAAATTCTAACACGCTTTGTCATTGCCGATAAATTAAAACTAGTTTCACGTTGCTACTATTATTTCTTCACATAATAATTTAATGTAAATATTTAAATTAATTATAATTTATTGAAGTTTGCAGCTAAAACGCATATAAGAGATACTAATTACTATGAGTTTAAGGGGAATTCTTTTAAATTTTAAAAATAAACTTACTTGTAATAGGGCAATATCATTTCTCCAGCTATCCCCTTCATCATATTGTCCATGTACTTTAATATTTGTGAGTCTGTGCGTTGATCCACCAGTTCCCAAATTTTGCAAATTAACTGTTCCAGCAATGACCCGATAATACGAAAGCACTTTACTAGAATTTTTATTACAAGATAAATACGAACAGTAACATAAAAAGTTTATTAAAGTCATAACTACCGATATTTACTCTGTAACACAATGGGCTGCAGTTAGCACATAATTAGCATTCAAAACAGATCCACCACACCAATGTTGTCCATTTTTCAGTAAAGAAATCTGATTAGAAATTTTTTAATTAAATTTGGATACCCAGTATATTAAACTTTTCCAGCATAAAAATTTTTTTCCACGTCTAATATATTACCTGATAAGGGAATTCTCCAGGCGATGCCCGTTCTCCATTAACAATACTGGCTTCAGCGTCCAAATTTCTAGCTAGCCCATCTTTACAAAATGAAATAAATTTAAAAAATTAAAATAGTATATGCTATATTTATTTAAATCTAATTTTACTTCACCGTTTTTCAATAACTTTGCACTCAATAAACATTTTTATCATATCCTATTACCTTGGCAGTAAGCTAAAAGACCGATGACAACGATAGCAGCCTTTGCCATTTTATGATCAAACACGTTACCATTAGTTCGATAACATATAGGCATTGCTTTTATATCTTTCAATGCGTTTAAACAGGTGAAACCTATTAATTCGTACAAAAGATATAAATGGGCAAGACGCTTACTAGATCCATAATTGAATTACACAATTGTAAAGATTTCGTGTGATTGATTTAATTAGTGAATTTTTAATTTTAGTCCATAACAATCTATACTAATTAAAAATTTTAAACAGTTATTAACAGGTATTAAAAAATTGTTTTCTTAACTATTGTATACTTATAAATGTCATAGAATGTCATATTCAAAATTCTAAGTGGTGTTTCGATTATTATGCGTGATAAAATGTAGTGTGTAATTAAGTTCTTCAAATCATCGAAACGTTAACTTAAACACAAAAAGATAAAAGCCTGTTATTACACATTACTTTATACAAAATGTGATATACGTAATGTTTTGTGACACTGTATTTAACTTGAAAAGGTGCAAGTATTATAAAATTTAACTGGAATTAATTATTGTAGAAAAAAACTAGTCATACATTACCATGTATACTTATCTTATCCATATCCAAAGAGAAATCGTCAGAGCAAAATAAAGATTTTTTGAGATTAATTCAGTTATTTAATTTGTGCATCCCTCTATATCATTGCTTCTCACAAAACTTGATAAGCAACACGTTTCAATAAGTACCGGGATTTTATACTTATTATGAATTAAAGTCCGAAGAATGCAAAATATGAGAACTTACACAAATCTAATCCGAGATCTCAAAATGATTATTAAAAAATAAATAATTAGTTACTAAAGAAATCATAAACATTAATAATTAAATTTTGGTTTCGTTACTATTATAATATAACCTCGATAATCAAATAATAACTGAGGTACATTTATATTTTTTTGTTCAGGTAGGAGACTAGAGTCTTTTGCAAGTGATCGCCTTAGTACAACTAGCGTTGCATCGTAAGTTCAAAATATGTTGCTTAAATACTTTCATAATAATGTCATCAGAAGTTATTCACATAATAAAATTGCTTTGATTTACGAAGGACACTGGAACAAATGGATCTGGGTGGCAATGACTTGGACAACAACAATGACAACGTAATCATTTGTATTGTTTTATAACAGCTGAAGTTAAACAGTATTTATAAAAATGTGTTATGTTTTTAGGGACAAACAGCAAAACAGGAAAAAATAAACAAGGTAAAGTGAATTTATCGATCACAACGAACAAGCATACTTTGTTAAAATCTTTTATTTTTTTTTGCGTTGTAACATTCAAATTTTAGGAAAAAATAAAGGTGGAGGAACCATTAGAAAGTACTTCGAGTTACCATGAAGAACTTAAAAAGAATATAATTAAGAATAAGAAAAAGAGATCGGTAAAAAAAGAAATTATAGATTTAATATATTAATTGATCTATTGATGTATTTTACTATAATCATTTAATTTATAGATTTCACCGAAACGTAAGAGTCCGGGGGTTAAAATTGGACGTGGTAAAAAAGTCTTCGGCTTAGCAGCAACGTCGAAGGCAGCAACAGTTTCCAGTAAACCAAAATCGGCCACTGAAACTAAGAAAAATGTAACGGGATTAAATATTTTAATATTTTTAAAATTCTGTTATTTTTAATATAATTTTGATGCAGAAAGTTTGATTCGCTCAAATTAAAATGTAAAATGCCTAATCTTTAATTATTTTTTTTTAATTATTTTTGTAGAAATCATATTACAATACATTTATATCATTTTTAAAATATTCATTGATTAAGATATTATACATGTCTGCTGGATTAATCAGTATCTGTATTTTGTAGATATCTCCAAAAATGAAAAATTTGAAGAACTTTCAATCTGGTACTTCTAAAAAAGTAGGTGATACAAATGGCTCAAAGAAAGAAGCAAGCAGTAGCAAGCAAAAGATGTCTGAGATATCGGAGAAACCTAAGGTAACAATTATAGAAAAATAGTGATGGACAAAGTCTTATCAATTATACTGTTAAAGAAGCATTTGCGATACGTATCTAATAATATGTTTTAGACTTTAAAACAAAGTTCTTCTTCGAAGACATCCAGGCTTCCTAAAACTCCAAAGTTGCAGACAGCCATTAGGGCCAAAATTAAGCATCACAGAGAAGAGATCAGAAAAGAGAAGGAAAAAGAACTAGAGCAGTTTAAAAATAAGGTGTTTCGCTTATAATTTATTTATTAACTAATTTTTAAAAAATACTTCTTATTCATTGTGCAATATGCTACTGTAGTTATTGGAGGAACAGAAGCGAAAGGAAGAAGATGAAACGATGAAAATTCGCCAACAAACTGTATTTAAAGC
Source organism: Megastigmus stigmatizans (assembly GCA_900490015.1). Classification (NCBI taxonomy): domain Eukaryota; kingdom Metazoa; phylum Arthropoda; class Insecta; order Hymenoptera; family Megastigmidae; genus Megastigmus; species Megastigmus stigmatizans. Next base: position 22,110 of record UELV01090959.1, read on the forward strand.
TAAGCCGATTCGTAAGTACGTGCCACTGCCATTGGTTAAGAAGCGAGCACTGACCGATCCAATATCCCCGAACATTAGCAAGCGACGGCGCATTGAATCATCCTCGCAGACTACAAATTCAGATGGAACTCGGTAAATTACGCACGGTGGCTCTGCTTGGCGAGATTAATTTGACTTCAGATCATAAAGATTATAATGTACATCATTTGCTATCGAAATGACGGAAATGTGTCGAGAAGAATTTTTTATAGTATAGGCAAGAAGTAATTTTATGTATTTTTGACAAAATCTGCGTAATATTTTGAGTACAATTAAAATAAATATCTGCGTTTCTTTTTCTTTAAAAGTTTAAAATTTAAGATTTTGAAAATTTTGTGTTCTAGCTGTCGCTTTAGTTTATTGTGATCTTACTTAACTTTTAAATCTCGATACTATTTTCTGTGTGAAAATTGAATGCGAATTGTTTAAAAATATTATTATTGAAATATTTTATAAAGTTTCTTTTCTAAGCCATTTTGTATCATAAAATGTATCATTTTAAGCTATTAGGTAATATTTATAGATAGCTTTATTAATGTGATTTGAAATAAGCTTACTTTGTTATAAACTGTAAATAGGTTGTAGATCAAATAGCTATATTGTTATATTATAGATTAGAAACATGACATTTTTGTGTAATGAAAATTATTTACTTAATTCAAGAAAATATTTTTCAAAACTCAAATAAATAAACACTTTTTAGTACTATTGAAAGAAATACTTACTTGACTTTAGTGAATTTTTTTCATTAAACTTGTTGAGGCTATACATCATAGAGACTAGTTTACGTATAAATTAAGAAAAGTATTAGACTGTAATAATCTTTATTCGTAATAAAACCGATTTATTTTGAATAGGTCGTTTGCAACGCCAAAATTATTTATCAAAGGATACGGGATAGAAGTGCAAAAATTGAAATATGAATTGTAATTTTATTGTTACTGCTGGTCCGTGTAAAACTTTAAATTTAAAATATTTCAGTTTTTGTAATATAATATTCTATCGTTTTGTCGTTCACTATTTTTAAGAAAACTGCATGCAATGCAACCTACTATTTATACGTGTGACATACAAATAATTTATTATTATGTAAGTAAAATTAAATCTGCGCTTTGTTTATATAATTAACGCTGTTGTACAGACTTATGATAATATGTTAAAATAAATGAATAGCTGGTCTCAATAACAACATGTGTATTTTTGTAGCAGCGTAAATTATGGGGTAATTCAATTTATTAACTTATTTTGATTTACTCATATGTTCATATCTAATTCACTTTTATTAATACTATGGTATCAAGAGACACCATTTTTTCTTTAAGTCAAGATACGGAAATCTCTTTTTATTATTTTATTTTTTTTTCACTTATAGATTTTATAGTTATGAAAAAAATGAAAATGTAATATAATCTTTAAGTTTAGCTGTAGCGCCGCTCTCGTATCCTGCCATCGACTGGCGATTAGCAGAAGAAAAGCGATGGCGCAGCCTCCTATTTCTCGAGTCGAAGCTATAAAAATCTCCGCTTTTTTCTGCGCCGTGCGAATTAGAACATGAAAGTACAGGGGTACTATTGCAATTGGCACCCGCTCGAAACGATGTCAGTGAGAAAAAGGTACGAGAAACTGGAGCAATGCCGACTAAGTCTGCAGCACATATCCAAAGAGCCCGTGCGCAGGCACTCTTCGCATATATATATAGACGTACGCAGTGCAGCGCGCGTTCGCTTATCGCGCGCGGAAGTTTTCCCTGAAACCGATACCTCTCTCCTTACTCCACGCCTGAATGAAAGGCGGGAATGCACACACCCTATGTATACCCCCTTTACACATCTCGACTCAGGGCTATAGGACTTCTCTCACTCTCTCTCTCTATATATATATATATATATACATAGCGACGGAAGAGAAATTATCTGCAAATTGACACTGCACTTCTTTCTCTTTTAAGCTTCCTTAGTTTTCGAATTTTTCTATTTTAAATTTCTTGAGACCTGGACATTCGATCTGTACACTGCACCGGTGCACGGCCAATGTCATCGCGTTCCACTTCTATGCCGTTTCGCACTTTGGAGTTTCGCAAGCCTTTGAGAAACTATTGTCAAGACGTATAAGATTACCCTTTCTGTTTATGAATCGATACTTTTGCAATAATAGCGAAATCAGTTCAATGTAACCTTCTTGAACCAAGTGTTATTGCACAATACTAACATATATATGTATAAATTATGTCTAGCAAGAATGATGAAAATAAAATGTAGATATTATACAGCAGTAGTGACGGGTGCTGTGCAACAGATTGTTAGAGAAAGTAAATGATTCTACAAAGTTTCGTATCACGAAAACAATACCATGCATAATTACAATTAATTAGTAGTCGCATAGATCGTATATGCTTGGCAGCACCGGGAGATCGGAGCATATCATCAAACAGCCGTCGGAGGTCCATCATCGGAGCAAAATCCATTGACGAAGTTTACACGTGCCGAGCGTGCACTTAGATCAACACGTGGCCCGGATGATGCTGCTTTGATAACAACCGGAGATCCCGTCAAGTCGATTGTACGAGAGCGTTCGGCCACGCCAACTTTGTGCGAGCATGAAATTTGTGGAGGAGAAACCATTTATGGACCATTTCTTTTGCTGAGATTTCTTATATGAGAGAATTACACGCGAAACAATGGAATAATAATAATATTTGTTTAAAAAATAGGTTATAGATATAATCCAGAACGTTTCTTCTAATCTAGAGTTTCTCCACGTTTCGAAACCCCTTAAATTTGCAGATATTACTACAATCAGAGAAATAAAACTATTTAAAAAACTTTCCGATGCAATTAAAAATCGTCAAATCATCGGAATACAAGCTCAATTCTCAAAGACCCAGCAATAATACATCATCGCGATATAAGGATGCCAGGCAGCGCATCTTCCTCGACTAATTAAATTAGTGGATATACATTCACCCCGCGCTAAGTCGAAGTATAAAGTCAAGCCGAAAAGAGCGCTCGACACATAAAGAGGTTCGCTCGAGTCATTTGTTTACAGGAGGGTGAACGAGACTACGACGACGACGACGACGACGGCGAGAGAGAGTAAAAAAGGGGCGCGTGGGTTGTCTCGAAAACGAGCTCGACGATAAGCGGAGGGTGAGGGAGATGGGTTTTGCGGTGTTTCCCATTATATAGACGCCCCCCCTCGATGACGGTATATTGATTATACACACGTTAGTCGGCCGCCCGCGCGCGCTAACAATGCCGCAGCCCCATTATCTCTCCTTCCTCTATCTCTATACGCTTGTTTGTAGGTGCGTGCGTAGGTATATATAGCTCGATATGTGCACCGGCGGAGGGCTGCGACTCCCCTTCACGCGTATATACGCGCGATACGCCGGTAATTACGCCGGCCGAGTCAAGAGCTTCCTCTTCTGCTCTCCTACACTTTGATATTACGTGTATATCTACGTCTACATATATACTGCACACAAGAACTGGCTGTACGAATTCGCTGGCGCGATGGTCGTTGTACGGATGCGGGATGATCCGCGAATATTGTACGCATCATCGAGTATTCGCGATATATCGGTCGGCAATTTGGCAAGTCCGACACGCGCGGCGCCCATCGAATCAACGGGCGAAGGCAATTAATTTCAGCTGCAGGTGCGCGATTACACTGGTTCTGCGTGTGTGTTTTTATATTATAACTTCGCCCTCCCACGAACAAACTCTCGCGTCCTGTACGAACCCTCGTTATGACGTGTATATACCGGTATAACGAACAAACCCGCAACGCGCGGCCGTCGGGTGGACAGCATGTACAAGAAAATGAGAATTGCGGCTTAGAAAATTCACCCTCGCGCTCGCGCGATGAGTGCAGGAGCGCGTGTATACATAAACAGTCGCGGCTGCAGCAGCCTCCATTAAACAGCAGCTCGAGAATTTTTCTAAATATTCCAACGAGGAAATCCAATTCCCAGCAGTCTAACGAGCCGTAAATTTTTCGTAATTGAGTTCTCCTCTCTCTAGGCTTTTTCTCAAATTTGTTCTCCGGCTCATCTGCAGCAGCAGCAACATCGGGGGGCTGGAGCTATAATATGCTCTCTCGCTAGGCCCTCCACGAGTGGTCGGGGCAGGGGCAGGGGC
>UELV01090961.1:0-11275 GCA_900490015.1 Megastigmus stigmatizans
ATATATATATCTACAATTTTTTGTTCGACAAGTCCCATCAAAATCTTTTCGGACTCCTAAACCTCGATCTCTTACATCATAGTATCTACCATATTTTTGCATCTCGAAACAAAAGAGTCGAGGAAAGCAAAAAAAAAGACAGAGCAGGAACATAAACCGCAAAAGGTGTCCCCCTCGGCGCTGCAATTTTTGGGCGTAAAAGGTGTAAATTCGGCTGTAACAAGGCGCTTGGAAACTCACCCTACTACTGCGCATCCGTAGGGTCGTTTTAACGTTTATATTCTTTTTCTCTGCTCTTTTTTGTCACACTCTCGCGCCCTCTCTTGGAAAAGAAAGAGAGACAGAGAGAGAGAAAGAGAGAGAGAGAAATGGAGTCGAGGGTCATGAATATTTCACCTGGTTTAACGGGTTCCGCGTCGCGCACCCAGCTACCGAAGCTTTTTCTTCTCCTCCTCCTAGACTTCTTTCCTCTTGCTACTTTTTTTTTACGTTTCTTCGACGGGGAATATTAAAATATCGAAAGGAAGTAAATGAAAGTACGTGACAATGGCCGATGAATGCGCGAATCCTGGAACGCTCGACGTCGTCTGGAGAGTGATTGTGGCTTTCGTGGAAATGCTGAAAGCCTTGAGCTTTTACATTTTTCTGCTTGCGACCTGAGCGAGATTGGGGATTCATTCGGAATATGGAATTCTTATCGACATGTATTTTTTTTAATTGAAAATGGCGTAGATTTAGTACTTACTTACTCATGCTGAAAATCACTGCCAACGTATTTCAGATGATGGAAATATTTTCCAAACAATAACTTTGTGAAATGTAGAACTAGTAATTGAATAATAATTCTTTTCCGACTTCTTTTGAATGTTGTCATCCATTAATTTTTTCATAAAATATAAGGCTCGAATAAATTGATAATTGAATAACATGTTCTACATACATAAATTTAATAATCATATATAATTTCTGTCTATATATCTGATGAAGCTGTCTGTTTTTACAAATCAGATTAAACTCATGTGATTAAATTTCTGTAACTAAAATGTAAATACAAAAAATTCCGATAACAATAAAACGATACTTACAAAATCCGCTTTGTCCATACTTTAGTAATATTAATTACATCATTTTCCCAGTGTACATTTTTCATAAATAATTATTTGAATTAATTATCAGATTACTCGGTCTGTCATTGTTATTACAGTATTATTATTACAGTTATTTCAGTATTGCTCCATATATAATCTAATTTTTTTTTGTGCAGAAAATTAAATCATGGTTTTAGTGAAATCCTTATTTTTACATTTAAAAAGTGCATAGTAACTTTTAGTATAAAATTAATTAAAACACTCTTCGTAATTAAACTGTATTTGTTTTCTTTCTACACATTTTTTTCCAGGTAATTTTCAACAAATTTGAAATTCATCATCTCGTTTCACGCGCGATAATATTCTTTATAACTTAAGCTATTTCATTATACTAAAAAACTTTGATGTTCCCTTTTTACAACCTCAAAGTAAAAAATGAAAATCTTTTATAAAGGACCTGTTCAATTACTGACACGCGCAGACACACTATTTTTCCACCTGTAGAAGACCGATTGTAACGATTGAGACCTCTCACAAATTATTCTTTTTATTCCATCCACGTGAGTATTCAAGCAATCAAAGCAGTCGGTATCTCTGCCGACCTACCATCGTCTTTATCATTCATCGCGAGCGCATCAGTCGTTGAAAAGGAAGGCAAAGGAGCAGCTAAACGAGATACATAAATCAGCGCCGAGTGAATCGCCGAGAATACAGATCCAGAAAGAGAGAGAGAGTTCTAACCTATGCCAGACACACACACAAACCCATTTCTCCCTGCTCTCTCTCTCTCTCTCTCTCTCTCTCTCTCTCTCTCTCTCTCCAACGTCACTGGATAATCCCGCGCAGCGACGAGAAGAGGAGAAGGTGGAGACGCCGGCAGGGGTAGGAAGTTTCACTCGAGCTTCAGCGAGGGGTGAAACGGGAGATAAGGTAACAACCCTTAACGAATCCACTTATGATATAGCGCCGCCGCCGCCGCCGCCGCGCGCGGAGTTCAGTCCGCGGAGAATATCCATCTCTCGTCGTACCATCCACTCTGCATAGCAAATAGACTGTGTGTTGTATATACCAGAAGAGGTTGCGAGCAAGAGAGAAAGACAGAGAGAGAGAGAGAGAGAGAGAGAGAGAGAGTGTAATGTTCTCCGTCCTGTCTGCCTATCCTCCTGCACGTCTACTATCAACGCGGGAGACCGAGAGCAGCTATACGCCGAGATAAAGAGTGAGCGACCTTTCGTGCCATATGTACAGTCTGCTTAAAAAAAAGGTGGCAATGATGGCAATTGTTTCGTTGGCTCTAATTGCACCCTTGCTGAGCTAATGTCTTTCGTGTTCTCCTTATTGTCCTTCAATATCCCACAATTTTAATTCATTATTTTTGAAAGATTATATTTACGCTAACGCAATTGAAGCTCCGGCATTACCTTAAGATAATCATTGGAAAAGCTTCGATTGTGAATTGCAATTATATCATGTTTTAATGAATTCACGAAGAAAGTAAAATCGCTTAACGATTAAATTTAAGCTTAACCTGTAAATTAAAATGTTCCTCGGGTCATCGATATTTATCTTTCATAATAGAGATATGAGATTTCTATTTTTAATTACTGTGTATAAGCGAGAAAATCAACTTAACGGTTGATGAAAATTCCACTGGCCTCATTAATATTTTACTGAAAGCTTTTCCACGAAGTCAATTTATACGTTATGAATAATATATCAAAGTTTCCTTTTACCGGACATTGCGCTGACAATATCAATTTTACATTTAATAAAATAGCCATTTAAATTGGAAATCGATCGAGAATAGCACTATCATATTCTACACTTTCCTTATATATTTAAAAATATCAGAGTACGCTTTTAAAATGCTGCCGAGCAGACTGCAACTGTTTAGTCAATATAGAGGACCCTCGAAATATCGGCTAAGCAAAGCTTCGTTCGCATTACAGCGGCAGACCCGCGTGCTTGCATATTCCAATTCTTTAATTATGCTAATTCATACGGTGTTTTGCACGTTCCAGATAAGTCCGTTCGCATTCCACCTTTGTTCGCACCTATATTAAGCATTCTTTTTGCCACACCAGACCTCAAAATGATTTACCCCAGCAAAGACTGTGTTTATAATTGAAATTTCGCTAGATGTTGACCACACACATTAAACGACATTCGCTTTTTCAGCTTTCAACGGCTCCAAAACGCGTCTGTCTAATTCGGGAATTCACGGTGGAGGACAGTTAATTGCACCACCGCAAATTGTCCCGAAAGCACTGTCCGTAAGTAAAATAAAATGGTGGAGAAAAGGGAGCCGCGGCAGGTCGCTTTGTATTATTTCAATGTCTATCATCGCGCGTCCCGTTGTGTGCGCGTGGCCTCGTTACTGTGACGCCTGGCGCTACTGTCTACGCAACCACATTATGATAACTTGGCTGTAAAATTAGAAAGGTAAGAGGGTACGAGACTGCGACAAGCGTCTACGAGCGAGAGGGCGAATAATTGCCCGGCATTTTGCACCCTCGTCTCTCTTTCTCTCTCTCTCTCTCTCTGACTTTCATTCCTCGAAATGAGTACCTCGTCCTTCCGCGAATAACCCGATTTTCCCTCGTTTTCGTGAGCGCGAAAGTGACGACAGTGTTCGCTCGCTCGGCGGTCGTTCGGCGCCGCCTCCGAGCTTGGATTTTGATTGGATACTTAATTACCGAGACGCCCTTCTAAAGAGCAATTGCACCGCCAAGGATTCCGCCCTGAAAATTGAGCATTCGCGGGCTAATTGAAAAATTAAGGCGTTAAGTTCCTCTCTCTCTCTCTCTCTCTCTCTCTCTCTCTCTCTCTCTCTCTCTCTCTCTCTCTCTGTCGCTCCCTCCCTCCTTCGACCGTTAGCGCAATCGGACGACGATTCGCGCAGAATGAATTTGTACTGCAGCTTGCGAATTTACGATTCTAATTTAAATGCTCGAAATCCCAGCTCGCGCCATCGACACCTGGAAATCTTCGTTTAATGCGACAGCTTCGCTTTGTAACGCATAATTATATTCTGTTGTGTAAGTGGCGCGCATAGCGCATCTGCGCACTAAAAACCATTTTACGCCCGACCGAGAGAATAATGTAAATTTATGAAGCGTTTGCATTATCATCCGTGTCTCTCCCATTGCACTTGTCCTATTTTACACGGTTTATCAGTTCTGCTCGTTTTGCACGAATATCAAATAATAACTAGGAATTCCGTACAACTTACTGCCTTGTACACTCAATTTTAATTAATAAACTAAATTCTGCTCTACTTCTGTGATATTTGACTTTAATAATGGGCACTATTAAAATTCTTTTGCCGACTTGGAGCATTATTAATTGTGTTAAAATGGCGAAGAAGCTTTTCAATTAAACTCCCCTCGTATGCTGCTTTTGAAATGAAAAGTTTCTTGAACCGTAGTACGAATGTCTAACTCCGTTGTAATTTAAACTAGGTATATAAGAACGGTTTAGTTGTTGACAAAATAAACAAAAGAAAAATATATTTAAATACGCATATAGCTTTAAGCAGAGGTTACTACTGCAGTGAACAATCCGCGATTGGCAATCGCACGAGCGACATTTGCCGCTCGCAACCAGGCCAACATTAGCATTGTCGGTAATTATGAATGGCGTAGCCTGCGGCAAAAGGATTTAGCCCTCGCGCGCGGCTGAGTTCGTAGTGGAGGTGCGCAGAGTGTAGGAGGGACCAAAATTAGCGTAAGAAGAAAGGATCGAGCCAGACGAAGACGAATATCGTTATACAAGAGTCGAGACTGCTATGGGCGGCCCGGCAGAGCTGAAGTAGGTGCAGGCGAGAGAGAGAGAGAGAGAGAGAGAGAGAGAGAGAGAGAGAGAGAGAAAAGCTCTTCGCTTGCAAACTATCAGTCCCGCTCTGGATTATGCTAAGAGGCATTAGTGGCACGCGATGGTGCCAGGCTTAGTGTTCTTGCGCGCGCTCTCGCGCCTCTCTACACCACGTGTGTGGGCGGCCGCCATGCAGCTCCTGCACGTCTCTGTTATATGCATATACGCCGCTCTCATCGATGTCTGGCGGCTTTAGCGAGCGAAATGCAGTCGTTGCTGCTGCTGCTACTAGCTGTGTTAAACTCCCCGCCTCGGCGCTCTCGGGCCTAATGTACTTTGTCGTTAAAGCACAGAATGTCGTGTTCTTATTTATCATCGCTCGAGAAAAGCGCGTCTCGCGTGTGACTGGCTGAATGCTTGATGCCTTCGGCTTCTCTCTCTCTCTCTCTCTCTCTCTCTCTCTCTACTCGCTGCTACATTTGTTTCTGAGAATGTCCAAGTTCACGAGTAGAAATTAGCTGGGGACCCTCGTAAAAGGGAAGGAGAAAAATTGCGTGAACGTTCGCTGAACGTGAGATACGGGAGCTGAAATTACAGTGAAAATATAGAAATTCTGTCGCCCACAGTATTCGCGTTCGCTCGGCCGAGGGTTTAGCGGTGAGAGTGGAAAAGGAAAGTGTAGAGGAGAGAATAAATGTTACGGGATACGTATTGACTTATTTGACTTTGCAATAAAATATTTATTTAGCGAGGAAAAGGGAAGGAGAAACGTGTTTGAGAATTTAGATACAAGAGGAAAAACACCTTCAATTTCAAAGATAAATATAAAGCATATTTGCGAAGTATATCAATCATGAAAATAATAAAAAGATCACTTCCTCTTGCACGTACTTTTTACCAACAAAATATAAAGGATTATGACAGCATTAGTCGTTAAAATTAATCAGTGTAACAAAGAATTGATTGGCGCGGCAATTTCTCAATTAACGTATTTGTTAACACAACGAATACATAACAAGGAGTAAAAAAACAACCCGTAAAAGATCTACACCTTCCTTTCCGGATTGCGCGTTGCATTGGCAACTGCAAAGGCTTCATTTAATAAATTCCACTTCTTTACAACTTGTTCATAAAAACGCTTTTTCATCCGCGAATGCGAATCAGTTTTTCCGCGTCGGATAATACAGCATTTACAGTCGCCAATTTCTCTATTTCAATCCCGGGCCATAAATAGCTCCTGAATTATCGCTCATCAATCGCGATTTATAACAATTGCAATGGAAATATCTCTTACGCTCGGCATCGATACGGTAACGGCCCCCTATTAATAATAAAACTGCGCGGAAATCGTATATAACGCAAAGTGTACGGCCGAAGCTTTACAATTCAAAATATAAAATCCCAAAGTATAAATCAAAACGTTTTATCGGCGGTCTAAAAAGTAACGCGGCATATAATCGCAGGATTTACCGTCTGAGGGACCGCAGAAAGTGAGAAAGAGAGAGAGAGAGAGAGAGAGAAAGAGAGCCACACGTTTTTCTCGTCAAAATCCCCTCGCAAGCTAACATTATTACCACTCCATATGCGAGTGTGAATGAGCGAGGCGTGCGCAATGCGACGAGCCACCGGCTTTTACAAATTCGACGATAAGAGCATCGCGATTACGAGCTTTTCGCGCGATAATAATATAACTTGCTCGCGCGCGACTTTTAGCCTCCCTCACCTGGCTATCGCCTTTTTATTATGCGCGATTCGCGCGAGAGGATCGGGCCGAGCGAGATACGATAAAATGAAAATGCGACTGCGGAACTGGCGGCTATCGACTACTGCTGCCGCTGCTGCTGCTGATACTTCTGCTGAATGAGGAAATGATGGAGGAAGCGAGATTAGATATAAAGGAGCGAGAAGGGAAGGAGAAAAGGATACATTCGAGAGAGGCTTTACGTTTCAGACGCGGCATTAAATTAACTCTTGCGAAAGCTGATGCACTGTAACATATGCATTTTGAACAGAAAAGTTCCCGTTTATTCTGAGCATGACTCGTAGAAAGCCGCTCGACCACATTTAATTACCAGGTTTTATATTCTCCTAGTACGATATGTCTACCTTGTTATTAACTGCGATGACAATTAATAACCGACACTTACCATAATTAATGTCTGCACTTCTCGTCAAACCTAATTTACAAACTAGTCTATTTTTCTCAAGATTTTTAATTAAATTTTCACTTATTGAATGATGAATTAACTTCATTCTAATTATTGCCTATTCATAATAGCGTAACGATAATAAATTTTTAATATATAAAAAAGACAATTTGTCATTCAAAACATGCACCGGTAATTAGGTCAACCTCAACTTGAGATGGATCAGTAGCGATGATATCCTTTCTTGCAGTGCACTAATACCAAAAGAAAGCTATTTTCTTACCATTAATTCATTTCAGCGCTAAGAAAGCAAAAGAAGTTAGGAAAGCAAAACGCTGACGGAATTAAAGAAAAATACAGAAACGAAGGAAGCAAGAGCGAGAAAAGGTTCGCGTGCTGGGCCTTTTCTTTCTTCTGAACCTCGCTGCCCTCCTTTTTTTAACTTCCCTCGACCGTCGAGATTCCTTCGCACGTGCAGCCACTTTATCTTAGCGGTTACATTAAGTGTACTTAGGCATGAATGCGAAAGTAATTTAGGAAAGTACAGCAATAAAGATTCATAAATTAGAGGGTTGCGCGTTGAAATGTAATAACACCTTACGTTCTCCTTCTCGATGAAAGAAGGTCAAGCTAAATTTTTATGATATTTAAGTTACTTCCGAGACGATTGTTCCGACTGCTCTTTAATACCGAGCCACGTATGCGTTTCTACTGGGCTAAAATTATTCCATTTGCAAAGTGTGTGCGCTTCTTTTCCTTTTTCTTTTTTTTTCCACAGGGAATATTGTTTTCCAACAATTCAAGCTCATGAATTTTAATTGAAGCGCTGCGTTTTAATTTTACCATCTTCCGCATTGTGCGCAGAACTGAAATTGCATTCATTATTGCTAAAGCTCAAAGTCCAGCGAATCTAATTACTCTACTTTAAGCCGGAGATAAATTCGGTCCGCGAAAGAAGGCGAAAAACTAGCCTTTATATACAAATAACGAAGTGATATGCATAGTATCTAAATAGATTAAATTAAATTCGTCGTCTCGCTAGTGGGCCAATCCCGTCTTATTCTCATCGCACTGAAATATTCAATGCACGATACGCTTATTCTTCTCACGATCAAATAAACTTTTTTCTGACGCGGATTCGTATTTATGTGTATACTTTTCGGTGAAAAAAGAACCGGGAGAGCAAGAGCAGAACAAAGGGGAGAGAGGGAGAGAGAAGCTAAAACTCGACTTGCTGGAGCAACGGAAGACGAAGGAGACGGCATCGGAGGAAAACAGCCCCGCAAAATCCCGCAAAGTCGTGGTCTATAAGTCCCTTCTTTCTTTCTCTTCTCTTTCTCTTGTTTCGTAGAAGAGAAAACGAACGGAGAGACTGTTGTATATCGCGCGCGAACAGATCCCGACTCTTTTTGCTGTAAGCCTAGTTCGACGACGTAGCCTCACCTCCTCTCCGATAATTGCACACGCTGATATTGAATTATTTTGTCGTATTTACTTGAAATGTATATTTTTATTTTGTTAAACTGGAAATTTATTATCAAGTATACTAAATCAAAGTACATCAATTTTCAGCAACGTTTTAAAAAACATGGTTGAATGTATAAATGAAGCTCGCAACTACATTGGTGTATAATAAAAAAAAGAGTCTCACCTCTCTTTCATAGTCACGAGTCGAATTGTCTCGTGCCATCGCCTGCTCCTCCTCTATCTCTCTCATCCTTTGTTTTTTCCATCCCCTCGTCGCTCTCGAGCCTAACTTTAAATTAAATCATCCGTCTACCTTCCGGTTCGCTCCGAGCACACGATGCAACAATCCTTTCAAGACTACCTCTCGCTCTCTCTCCTTTTTCCTCTCACTCCCTCTCACTGTTAAACCGATTCCTCTGGACTCGGCAGCAGCAGCAACAGCCAGTGCGGGCTAGAGACCCTTTTGTACGCGCTTTGTTAAGGCGCCCCTCACCTTCAAAGCGCTCAGTTCAGTCATGTCGCTCGGTTACCGCCGTCGTCGCCCCCTTTTTTTGCGAGGTGCAACAACGCTTTCAAATTCGCCGCTTTTTCTTTTGTTAATGTGTTTAGGAGTTGTAGCACGGACTTTTTTCTACTTTTTCACTTCTTCTTTACCCATGGGTATGCTTTAATTGTAATTCTAGATTTTGCGCCGTATGTGGAAGACTATTTGTTTAATGAACACGAGCGTTTGGCATATTTTCAAGAGAAAATGAGGCTTTAGAGAGAAAACTAAACGATTTGTTTTAAGAAATATGTGCATATATGGAAATCGTAATAGTGAAAGTAATTTCCACAGAAATCTAAGAAGGAACTGTCGAACATTGACAAAAGGAAGTTCCCATGGAAAAAAGAGCCCTTCCGTTCAATAATAAATTAATTTTTTTCGATTTTGGCCACAATCCTTCCACCGGTGAAGACCGGTGCTCCTCTAATCTCCCTTTCTTCTTCCTCTTCCTTTCACGGGCAGCGCAGATCCTCTTTTGTTTCGATTTCCAGTCGACACAGCGCCAGAGCCCCGTTCCCCTTTCTTCTTCACCTTCTTCCATGTTGACGACGAGGTCGGTACAGCTTATGTACGTGAGCCCCCCTCGGATTAGAGGAACGAGCGACCGGAAACTGTCGAGCTCCGCAATTCGTTCTCGGGGATCTAAAAACCTGTGTGGGGGAGAGGGAGAAGTAGACGTAGAAAGAGAGAGAGAAAGGGCGAAGGATCGATTCCTTTCTTATGGATCTTGATCACGGAGCGCGCCGTGAAACGACTCTGCTAAAAAGTTGCTTCCAACCGCCGCATCGGCTCGAATCATAGCCATTCAACTTCCTTCTTTGCTTCCTCTTCAGCTCTGCCTGTTTCTTTTCCTTTTTATTGCTTTCTTTTAGCCTCTCCATTCGCGCGCAAATCTCTGGTTTCTTCGATTTTTCTCTCACCCGATTTTACTCTCCTTCAAATATCGCCAATTTCGCTGTCGTCAATCTAAAGACTTATATATCTACCCACACTTTCAGTGTTTATTTGCCATGATTCATGAAGAAGAAAATATCTTTCGTGTCTTTTATGTTTAGCTTATGGAACTCCTAAAAGAGTTTTGACAGCTCTTCCAAAGTAGAAATCAGTTTATCAGAATTAAGTGATGAATTATTAGGATTCGATTTAGACCATCAAATTTGCTACTTCAAAATATATTAATTTTCAAACAAAGACGATTCAGGATGAGAAATGGCAATTTTTGTCATCAAATTTCTCTCCAGATAATCTTGGTAATCCGGTGATTACCGAACTCTATATTAGTTTCCTGGCGCAATTTCCGCGGCTCGACTGAGCCTGCTTGGGATACTCGATCACCTTGAGGAACGATCGAATATCAGAAGGCTATATGCCAGTGGCGCGGGACTCTCGAGCTTAAAGTCCTACGATGCCCTCCTTCATCCACCGTAATTACTGTCCTACTTCGCCGCGCAGCCTGGAAGACGAAAGATTCGTCTGTCAGGGTGACTTTTACGTATACCACGCCCGAACCTTTTGAAGATTACATGGGGTAATCCTATTAGAGGCGCGCCAAATGAATTCATTTCTTCTCTTTTTCCGCGTGTTCATGCAAAAGTTTCAAAGTTAGATGAGCCGAATGCTTTTCTGCCTCAAGTTAGTCTGATAACGCAAACTTTAGATACATATCTCTGCTGTGCTCGAATGATGTCGCCTGATTAAAGTCGTTATACCTTTTTCTTTTTTAATCGGGATATTTCGTTAATCTTCATGATGAGCACACTAGAATATTAAAGGACAGAAACTTGGACCGAGGAGTTTCCGACCTGCATTGCCTATCTTTAAGTAATGCAAGAGAAAATCAGAAACTTGTTGATTTCGTGAAATTGAAAAATTTTTTTTTTAATCATTGTTTCGTTGAAGTCAAACGGCGAAATATATTTGTGATAAATCGAAAAAGTGTATGAACTCATCAAAACATTTTTCGGGAACAACTTTCCGAAATGGCCGAAATTCCGTCAGAAGAAGAATATCTCGCAGTCGTTTTTTAACTTTTCGCTTCCGTCTTCATGCGCTCATGAAACTCGAAACATAAAGGCAAGAAAGCAGACGCTCTCTAAGGATTCGCAAAAAGCAAAATAGAATCGAAACGACCTTGCCTTAACTCTCTCTCTCTCTC
Source organism: Megastigmus stigmatizans (assembly GCA_900490015.1). NCBI lineage: Eukaryota > Metazoa > Arthropoda > Insecta > Hymenoptera > Megastigmidae > Megastigmus > Megastigmus stigmatizans. The sequence goes on from UELV01090961.1 coordinate 11,218, forward strand.
TCTCTCTCTCTCTCTCTCTCTCTCTCTCTCTCTCTCTCTCTCTCTCTCTCTCTCTCTC
>UELV01090965.1:0-11098 GCA_900490015.1 Megastigmus stigmatizans
AAATACGTTAACATTCATTACGTTATTTCTCGCTTTATGACTCGGCAACAAAAAAATTAGAAATGACTAATGAAAATTGAAAATGCGATCTTTAATTCATACAAAAGCTTAAAAAGTTTAAAAGAGACACTATTTTGAATTTTTAATTCGTATAAAAATAATGAAGAGCTTTAAGTGCAAAATTGTGTCTAATCTTAAAACGCTCATAACACTTGAATGAGTAGAGTTTTTGACTTACAGCCTCTCAAGTTGAAGGTCGCGGTCTCAATTTTCATTTGCGATTTTTATATATTTTATATTTGATTTAGTCGCCGAGTTGCAAAGCATAAAAATCTACATGAATTTTTGCGTATTTGGCTTGAATATTGGTTATCCTGAAAGATTGAACCCATTGGTCGCTAATATTGGTTCTAAACGTTGGTTTTAGATACCAGAAACTGCTTCCCAGAATTTCAGAAAAATTACTTTCCTGGAGGTTGTGGGTTCCCCTCGTAAATTTGAAATTACAAGGAAAATATACAATTTCTGCATCATAGAAACGGCTCAAATTCTAGGAAATGATTTTCTAGTCAGAAAATAAAATGTGTTTCTGCTCAAATCACGAATGTTCCATGAATTTGCAGATATTCACCTACACTTATAATATACATATAGTGTGTAACATATGATACTGTGGTATATAAATTCGTTCCACAACATAGCTTTGATTTTTTCCCCAAAAATCATATCCTGTATTAATTTTTAATATATTGATGTAGTTAGCTGCATTTATTAATAATATTAAAATAAAACTTTAAATAATTCAAATATTGTTTACAGTCTATCCCAGTACCAAAACCTGAGATCGAAGTCCCTCAAGTGAGTATAATTACTTTCACATAATTAAATATATTCATATACTACAATTCTTGTCAATCAAAATTTGTTAATGAATTATTTTAGATCCCGGGCAGTACAAAAAATATTGAAAACGTTTCCGAAGAAAAAGTCAACGAAGTGCAGCCCCAGCAGCAATCTGAGGTACTGTAAGAAATTATTAAGCTTCAAACTGATTGGCTAGCACAGGAAACTAATGATGCAATACATATTTAGGTTCCTTCTAACTCAGCTGAACATGTAGAATCCGAAGAAAAAGTAGAAACACCGGAAAAAGAGAATGAGGTACTTTAAAAAATCAATATCATTTTAAGAGAAAAAATAATTTTAAGCGCTGATAACCTTATCATATTATAGATCCCTTCTTATCCATCTGAAACGGAGGTTTCCGAAGAAAAAGTAGTGCCCGAAGTTCCGGAGCAAAACGTAGAGGAAGTGGTACCTGAAGTTACCGAAGAAACAGAAGTAGTGCCCGAAGTTCCCGAGCAAAACGTAGAGGAAGTGGTACCTGAAGTTTCCGAAGAAAAAGAAATAGTGCCTGAAGTTCCCGAGCAAAACGTAGAGGAAGTGGTACCTGAAGTTTCTGAAGAAAAAGAAGTAGTGCCCGAAGTTCCCGAGAAAAACGTAGAAGAAGTGGCACCTGAAGTTTCCGAAGAAAAAGAAGCAGTGCCCGAAGTTCCCGAGCAAAACGCAGAGGAAGTGGTACCTGAAGTTTCTGAAGAAAAAGAAATAGTGCCTGAAGTTCCGGAGCAAAACGTAGAGGAAGTGGTACCTGAAGTTCCTGAGGAGCATGTGGAGGAAACCGTACCAGAAGGTCCTGAGGAAAACGTAGAGCAAGAAGTAGTACCTGAATTTCCTGAAGAAAACGTAGAGGGGGAAATAGTACCTGAAGTTCCCGAGCAAAACGTAGAAGTGGTACCTGAAGTTCCTGAGGAGCATGTAGAGGAAACAGTACCTGAAGTACCTGAAGAAAATGTAGAAGAAGTAGTACCAGAAACGGAATCAGAGGTATTAAATTAATCAATAAATTTTAGAAAATAAAGTATTATGATATCATACATAAAACTACATAATAATGTATTTATACTGACAGGTCCCTCCATTCCCAACTGAACCTGAAGTTTCCAAAGAAAAGGTAATGAAATATGACGCTAAAAAATATGAAAACTGAGTAATATATTTTTTTAAATAATAGTATTACTAAAATTTATGAATTTGTTATCATAAAATGTGTAAAAATAAATTTTTAATTTAATCGTTCAGGCAATTTTCAGATTTATTTTATGAATTATGTATTATTATTTCAGAGCGATGAAGTAAGTTCTGAAGAGAGCGTTTCGGTCGATATATCACTAGAAAGTCACGAAAACTCAGAGGTAAAGTATGACAAGTGTCGCTCTATACTGAAAAAAATTAAAAATTATCTATCTGTTTGGTTATATAGGAAGTTCAAAGTGTGAACGAGAAATTGAAAAAGTGGTTGAAGAAAGTCGAGGAAAAACTGAATAAACTTTATGAAGAAGAAAAAGCCGCCATTCAAGATGCTTGGAAATCCATAAAGGAAAAAGGTAAAAATGTTGTAGAATCTGGTAAGGATGAAATTCAACAGCTCGAACAAAAATGGAACGATCTCAAAGAGAAAACAAAACAAGCCATTGAAAACGAAAAGAAAAAATGGGTTTCTCAGTGGGGATCAATTAAAAACAAAGGCAAGCAAGTTGTCGAAGAGGGAAAGAAAAAGTGGACCGAATGGAAAGAAGACAAAGTGAACGCCATTGAAAATGAGAAGAACAAGTGGGTGCAAAAGTGGAACGAATGGAAAGAAGATAAAAAGAACGCCATCAAAGAAGAAAAGAACAAATGGACGAACAAATGGGACCAGCTGAAGCAGAAGTGGAACGACATAATCGAAAACGGAAAGAAAAAGTGGGACGAAATCAAAGGCAAAGGCAAAGACATCGTTGAATCTGTTAAAGACAAATGGAATGATATCAAACACAAGGGTGAAGAAGTGATTGAGACCGGAAAGCAGAAATGGAATGAAGTTAAACAGAAAGGAGAGGAAGCTGTAGATGCAATTAAAGACAAAATTAATGAAGTTAAAGAGAAAGCTGAAGAAGTTGTCGAAACTGGCAAGAACAAGATTAATGAGATCGTTGAAAAGGGCGAAGAAGCTGTGGGTGCCGTTAAAGACAAGTGGGGAAAGATGAAGGAAACAGGTAAAGATACCGTTAAAGACGTAAAACAGAAATGGAACGACCTTAAGTAAATCAAGATGAACGAAAAACTACTTTGAATGTTGGTTTGTGTTGAATTGTTATTTTATATACAATGTTAATAAAATTGAAAAAATATTTAACTCCAATCTATATTTTTTACGCATACCTTTTATATAAAACATACTATTCAATATATACAAAGTTTATTTGTTTATAATACTTGCGCTTTTGAAGTTGAGAATATTTAATACTTTATTAACTTAAAATCATTAATTCATAAAAGTCTCATTGATGGAAATAGAATACTGTATTGGTGAAATACGTGTTGTTTGCGCTCGATGATTTTGATGAGTATTCTTACTTATACTGTTTAACATTAACTTTTCCATTACTGAAAGAGATTATTGTGAATAAAAGAAATATTTGCAGATAGAAAGATTAAGTAAAACAGTTTAAGTTTGGAAACATTAGTATACGCATTATGTTATAATTGTAGTTAAATAATTGTTACGCTGTTGAAAAAATCCACCTGGATTTTCCAGGTGGATATCCAGGGGAATTTTTCGATTTTAGTAATTTTTTATTTTACGGCGTTCTTTATTCAAAAATCTACATATAGAACACATGATACGCTGGACTGGACGGTATGGTTCAAACTAGACTTTACAAAAATCCAGATAGATATTCCAGCTGGATTATCTACCTGGATTACCCAAAAAATCCAGTTGCGAAAACCACCTGGAATACCTTAAAATACAGCTGGGATATTCACCTGGATTTTTATAAAGTCTAGTATGAACAATACCGTGCAGTCCACCTTATCATCTGTTATATATGCAGATTGATGAATAAAGAATGCCATAATATAGAAAATTACTAAAGTAGAAATATGTCCCTAGATATCCACCTGGATTTCCATCTGGAAATCCAGGTGGATTTTTTCAACAGGGTAAGAAAGATCTCTAAATAAAAGTAAACAAAATTATTTAAAAAATCTATCATTCTAATAAAAATACTTTAAAAACTTAAATAATTTATTGGATCAGTATTTTATAGTTTTATGTTAATATTTACAGGCAACTTAATTTAGTAGTGAAAGAGCAAGAATAATGTGGCAAAGAAATATTGAAGAATTATACTGTTTTCAACGAATCTATAACTTTTAAGCCTTCTTCTGTAAAAAGAATCATTTGCTCTGATGGTTGTACAGAATTTTGAGAAGTACTTAAGAATATTTCTTCTTTTGGCTTAAAAAAATCAATTGTTTGACCAAAGTGGTCAATGTAATGTATCTTGTTATCATAAGTACTAATTTTAGTATTAGAAAGTTCCATACTTGGCTCTAAAAAATAAAATTTTAAATATAAACTTATAGTTACATAATGAAAATTTGGGTGTATAAGCTTACCAACTAAAGTACTGTTGTCTTCATGTTCAATTTTTATATTTGCTACAGTTAATGCATTATTTACATTTGATAACAAATTGTCCGGGACATTTATGTTGTTTAATATGTTTGATGGATGAAAATTTTGAGGAGTATTTTGATGATTAACCAAATTTTCTGAAAAATAAAAAAATTAAAAGTGAAGTATAAAAAAATATAGGGATTTATTTTTCTATTACTTGAAAATCGTGACATTTTTTAAATGGGTACCTTTATTTAAATCTGTAGTAGAACAGTGATTTTGATCTATATAAGTAAAACCAAGAGGTTTTCTTATAAAGTAATTTCCAATACTACTCTGTATTTCAGAATATTTCTTCTTTTTTGCTGGACTACATTCTTCTTTTTCTTGATTTATGAGTGATTGTAATGATGTATATATATGATTTGGTAATGTGTTTGTTATTTTCTTCGCATGCAAATATGTATGTTCCAGATTTTTCATTATATTATTTTTTACATTTGATAATTCCATTTCCAAATTATCTAATTGATTGAAGAGGTTAACACAACTTTGGCAAATGTAATCATCATCAGCAACAACAACAATGTAACTGAACATTATATTTTTAATTAATAGTTAGAATTGATAAAAACTTAATTAAAAATCAATATATTTTAATATTTTTTGTATAATTTAAAGTTTTAATTACCTTTTGCCCATAAGTTCTCCAAGTTTTTGAGCTACATGTGTCTTTGAAGTATTTGTCATAGTTTTGGATAATGAATAGAATCCACGTGATATCACTTTATCACATATGAAACATTGATAATCATCTGTAAGATCAATGAAGTCATTAACTGGTAATTTGTCAGCAGTGTTTCGACCAGTATGAGCCAAAACATTACTTTTAATTACAACTTTATTATAATTCATAGTATTTGTAGATGGTGTAGACACTTGTAGATTGTTGGATACTAATTTTGCCTTTTCTCTCCTAAAAGATTAATAAATTTTGGGCTTATTATCTTATAATATCACAATATATTACAATTGTTTTCTTATACTATAATTAAATAATAATTTGCTTCTATTTTCTGTAGTAATATAAAGCTGTAATGTTTACAATTAGATTTTTATATATTTTTACTGATCTATTGGATACGTACACCCTCCTACAATATACTTTATTAGCAATTTACGGTCTATGCAAGTAAGTATAATTCTTATATATACTGACTGAAAAATTTGTTTACTAGATTGAGAATAAAATAAACTGTATCAAAGCTGATAACTAAGTTCTCATAGGTCCATGTTTTTCTTTTTTCTTGTGCAATAGCATTTGTTTTAGGCTACCGACAAGTCAACCATATACTAAACCATACATGTAAATTTATAAATTTATAGTAGAAATAATTATTATTTTTTTCTAATACTTATTTATAAATAAAAATTAAATAACAGCTAGGTATATATACTTTACTTGGAAATGTTTCACACTTCTTCTAAGTTCAAAGTCGAAACACTCGAAACTAAACGGCGGTGCGATACCGCGAAATATACGTGCTTTTGCGGTGTATGAGCATGCGCGCGCATGCGCGTAGTGTGTTTTACTCGCACGCGCGATTTGATCTGCGCTAGTGATATATGTACTTCATAGGGCTCCATAATGATCGTGTGCCGATGATTGAAAATTTAAATCTTTCATTTTATAACACACTGAGTTCAGAAAATATGAATGTAAATGATACTTTTCAGTTAGAGGTGTGGAAGGGTGATTGGGGCTTACCTTCGGTGGATGCTGATTGTTTGAAAATTCTGGTAAGTCGTGCTTGAAGGTTAGGCTCAATTTTATTGATTAAATGATTTTTTTATTTAATTACTGTGAAGAGGATTAATATGCCTACTTAAATTTAAGTGATTTAAAAAAAGATAAATGTCGAAGATATAAATAGTTTTTTTTAAATAAAGTTTTTGTTAGAAATTAAAAAATCGATATCAGTAATTTTTCATTATCAGAACAAAATTAATAAAAATCTAAAATTACAATTATGTTTTTTCCTTTTCAGGCATATGCAAAATTTAGTAATATTCCATTGAGGATAGAAGCAACAAACAATCCTTTTAAATCACCAAATGGGCAATTGCCTATACTTAGATATAAAAATGATACGTTTTCTACAGTAGACCAAATTATAGAAGTTTTTCATCAACATAAATACACCCTAGATAATGACATTACTCGACTACAAAATGCAGATATTGTTGCATTTAATACCATGCTTGTTGAATGTTTACATCCTGCTCTACAGCATCTATGGTAAGAATGATAAAACTGATTGATTAATGATTAATCTTGTTCAAGAATTTTTATTATGTAGTTGTTTATTTATTTTATAAGCATTTAATTGTTTTGAAAGATATTTTATGCTTTTCACTGTCAAGAATAAAATTGTAATAAAAAAATAAGTATTTTATTTGAAAGATATTCTTGTTTAAACTTGATACAATGTTTTTTTTATAATTATTTGAATAAATCAATGTCTCAAAAGAAGTCTAAGGAAAAGAGACAAAATAATTTTAAATTTAATATTTTCAGTTGGGTAAATCAACAGAATTTAAATCAAGTCATAAGGCCATGGTATTGTAAAGCATTACCGTTTCCATTAAATTTTTATTACCCTGGTAAATTTGAAAAGAAAGCAAAATTTATGGTAGAAGCATTGCATCCAACAAAAGACGACAAAGCTGCAGAAGCTGCTGTGAGTATCGTGTTAGTTCTGTATATTATTACAAACAGAACCCAGTTGGAAATATATTTTTAATAAAATTTACTGCAACTGTTAAATTAAGTATATTCAGTTAAATATTAATTATTGTCTAGATCTATTCACAAGCACAGAAATGTATAACAACACTTTCAACAAGACTTGGCGAATCTGATTACTTTTTTGGTTCAGTTCCTACTACTTTCGATGCCTTAGTCTTCTCCTACCTTGCACCTCTGTTAAAAATACCACTGCCAAACTGTTCTTTACACAATCATTTAAAGGGTTGTAACAATCTTGTTACGTTCATCATTCGTATATTACAAAAATACTTTGAAGATGATTATAAGGAGTATGAAAAGTTCAAAACAAAGGAACAGGAAAAGAAAACAAAATTGAGTGCAGAAAGTGATTTTCCAAATAAAAGAAGAAATCAAATTTTTGCTGGAATTTTTGCAGCAGTTGCTATGCTTGGTTATGCTTTATCAACTGGAATTGTACAGGTAACATAATTTTTTATATTTTAGATTTTTTATTGTATGTTAAGTGCAATAGAAAAAAAATTATTAAGAAAAGCTAATACTGTATTCATATTAAATAGCTCTTTGAATACTTAAAAATAAATATATATTTATAAAAATTTAGTAGCTTATCCAGGAAAGAAAAATTAATATTAATAATTACAATTTATTCAATTTATTTATATTAAAGTGGATTTAAAATTAATTTGCACTGTAACTGTAATTTAATAAGTCCAAAAATGCCTTTAATATAAATATCAATAGTTGTTATAAATAAATCAAAGGTTTTGTACATTATTTATCAATTACACATTTTAAATATTATTCTTATTTAAAGAGAAATAGAGTTTGAAATACAGCTGTGTTTTAAAAAAGAAATTATTTCATATTTATTTATATAGTTTGCAATTTTAGTAAATTCTTAAAATAGTAGTTTATAATTGTAGGTAATTATCTATTTAATAAGAAGCAGAAAATTTCTTAGGCTTCACAAAGAAATAAAAAGTAAGTATGAATAATTTTGAGTAAATTATGGTTTCCTGAATTTTCTATTAAGTGTGCCACTAAAATATTAGAACCATTAAATAAATAATGAATTTTAAATCAATATTTTATTTTAATAAAAAAAATTAATAAGAAATAAAAATATCAGTACATAGTATTGTTTGATGTTGTTGGAAACTTTGAGTTACACATCTTTTTAAAAAATATGCATACTAAATTGCAATTAAATTATAAAAGATGTATTTAATTTTTGAAAAGGATTCTATATTTTAAAACTTTTTGTTTCATAACTTGTTTTAGGTTCAGTATGATGATGATTATGAAATTGATGAGTCTATGAAATATAAGTATGATGAAGACGAGGAAGAGGATGATTAGCAGTTTTTTTAAGCACAAGTTTTGTTTTATGAAATTCCAAATAAAAAATCGTTTACCAAAAAAATATTTAACTTTGTTCAAACATTTATTATTCTGACTTTTATGCATTCAAAGAGCAGTTTTTATGTACATAAGTGGTTGGAATGATTGCACAATGTTAAAATAATTATTTCTTAGTACATATTATACACAAAAAGCAATAAATTATGTCTTATTTTAATCATGATCACGCTCATTACGATCTCTTACATTTCTTGGTCTGTACCTGGAAATAGCACCGATCATCGCAGATCGAATCTCTTCGCAAAAAGACTCAAAATTATGAACAGTTGTGCCACCTAAGATGATTTTCGTTCCAGGATTCTGTTTGTTTAAATTGTAAACTGCTAGACTTTCCTCATAAGTTGTTCCACCAATCATAAAGATTATAACGTCTTGAGGCCTAAAAGAATAAAGCAGTTATTTTTATTGTTAAAGATGGATTGTAAAAATTGTGAAGCTTATAGTAAGGAACTCACTTTTTTGTTAATACTGTATTTCCAAGATATGGAAACGTTTGAATGTTCAATTTGCCTTTAAGGAGATCTTCAATTGTTTCAGCTAATAAAGGCGTATGTTGTGTATAAATATTGTCGACACCATTTAATCCTTTGAACAGTTTCTTGGTTATTTTTGCAACAGCTTCCCGATCAAATAAATTTATTTGTTTTGTTGAAATACCACTATAATCCAATATACTGTATACAAGCTGAAAGACCAAAGAATAATAAAGTTTTAAATTACTTTTAAATACCGTATCAATAATTATTAAAAAATTATTAAATTATTACCTTTACTGTATTCTCTGGAATATTTCTCTTTTTTAATAGTGAACATAATCCAGCAATATCATTATTAGTATGTTTTGCATAATGCAAAGCATATAACATTACTAAACGTGTTGCATCTACATCACAAACTCGACTATCATTGATGAGCTTTTTAATTTTTTGAAGCTAAAAAAATAAATTTGATTCATTTAGAATTAGATAACAAAATAACAAGTTGACTTAAACAGAAATAAAAAAGAAAATTTAGCATTTTTTAAAAATGTTTTATGAGCAATTAGAGAAATTAAAATTTTATGGGATATAGTTATTAGTGATCTAAAGAAAAACTTAGAAAAAATTACTTGAGTAGAATGTTCACTTTGACAGCTAAGTTCCTGCTCCAGCTCAGATACTTCTAGTAAATTGTGATTTCCAACAAGATTAGAGAGTTCACCAACAACTGTTACATGTTTTGCAACAGTTCCAGACATTTTTTTAAATAAAGGATATGTTTCAACAAAATTTTTCATATCAGCTATACTCTCAACTTTTTGATGTTTCTTTGCTTTTTTCTGAAATTCTTCCATTAGATCTTTTATCACTTGTCCAATTTCTCCAAAATTGAGGTATAAGTTCTGAAAATAAAATAAAATTCAATAAAAGGTAAAAATTTATACTAATCTACTTGTTTCTTTTGCAAACTGAAGTTAAGTGTAAAATAACAATATTGTAAAGATAAACTTACATTAGCATAGAAATCATCATGTTGAGCACTAAGTACAACCTCTCTTAACTCTTTTGATATACCCTCTACGTTGGATAAGTCAACTCTATTGTTATTAATTGTTAAGAGTTCGTGAACCATTGCCTGATAAGTCCATTGATTCAATAATGGTGTGACTGGGTCATCTCTTCTATCCAGTATTAGTAAAATTGGATTTGATTCTTGTCTAAATTCAAAAGAATTTGACTCCTGAGTTAAAACATAACGAATTTTTTCAGCTAAATGCTTACACATATCTGAACTACTTTGAAAACGTATAAGAGGACATTTTTTTAGTGATAGTAATACAGCAGCTATTCCCTGCATTGTCCGCTGTAAGTGTACTGGTTCCCAATTAAGACCTAAAAATATTAAAGATTTGATAGATCAAAACTGTATAAAAAGGCTAAAGATTTTTGCCTAGACTAAATTTTTTAAAAAGTGTATTTTATAATCTAATATAAACACTATATTACTTAAATGACTTAGCAGAGATAATAATCAAAATTAATGCTTTTTGTAACATACCTCGAGAACATGTATTAATGCCAAGTGAGAATAGATGTGAATTTATAGCTAAATAATCAGCGTAGAATTCATGTACTTCACGAACAACTTCCTGTTCATCATTTTCAGCTAGGAGTTTTATATCCGTTTTAGGTATGATATTACTGAAATCTACAAAATTATGTAAAAATTAAGCATAAAATCAAAATAAGTTATGAGATATTATATTGAAATTCCTGTGTACTTACAAATATAATATACTCCATATTTTGGATATCTAAGTTCATCACATAATAGCCTAACATTCTCTTCAGTTGGCCTTACGAAAACAATACATTTTAAATGCTTTAAACCTTCACTTCGAA
>UELV01090966.1:0-41507 GCA_900490015.1 Megastigmus stigmatizans
TCTCTCTCTCCCTCTCTCTCTCTCTCCCTCCGCGCCTCGTTCTCTCTCTGAAACTCTATGATTTTTCACAGGCAAGAAACCTTAAGTTATTGCGCTCGTATTTTACGTGGACTTTATAGGCGTATATAGATGAAAAGTTTTTGAACATTTATTCTTTAACGCATATTGCTAGGATCCAATGTGTATATTAACAAAAAGAATAAGCAAAAATTAAAAACAAAAATTATTATTAAATAAGGATAGAATAAATTTCATAGATAAATTAATGTAATGCATGAGATGTAATTATTTGTAGATCTAATAAAAGCAACGAAAAATTTATCTCATATCAATCAATTATAATAATTATAAACTTATAATGAGCTTCAACAAACTTTATACGAATCAATGACAGCGCAATAGGAAAACTTTCTCTGTAATAATAATTTCCCCGATAATTCCGCGCATTACTCAATTCGCCACTTTGAACCCGCCATTGCTGTCCATCATTATGTACAATTTACCAAAGCGCGTGTAGAAAACAGTAACAAAGACCGCGTAGAAAATGCCTGCACCGAGGACCTATACACCAACCATCTGCGTCTCTCTCTCTTCTCTCCCTCTCTCATTATTCAAGTCTCGGGTCTCTTGATCTTTCGCTTTCTCTCTTACTCTCTCTCTCTCTCTCTCGAGGCACAGCCGTACAGCGCGGAGCCACTCCGTCTGTCGAGATCGAGAAAGAGAGAAAGAAGAAGCAAGTATATAAGCGAGAAGAAGAAAGAGAAACCCAGCGCTCGCGCGCGAGCATGTAGCCAGCTCTCTCTCTCTCTCTCTCTCTCTCTCTCTCTCTCTCTCTCTCTCGTCCGTCTTGCAACGTCTGTCAGAGGAATTAAAGTGCGCCTCCCCCCTCCTCCTCTGTCCCCTCGTCCCTCCCCGCGCGCCATCACCACACGCTAAGGTCGCTCGATACCTCAGCGAGATAAAAAAAAAGTTATCGACGTCACTGTCATTTGAGTTTTATTCCTGCACGCTGGCACTCCTCTCTCGCGGCTCTCTTCCTTGGTCGCTTTTTCCTCCTGCTCTATTGTGCCCTTTGTTTTTTGTCCTGTGCATCTATAGCTGCGGAATTGCGATAGCGTACTGGAGCGTTGAGGTTAGCGGTCTAGCTAAATATCTAAATTCGAATGAGTGCGAGTTAGGTTTCAATGGAATAAAAGTAAATTTTATTTGCAAATTTAATGAAATTGTTATTCTTCGATAATGATTGATCCGGAATTTTAAATACATATCTATATTGTATAAAAATAACTATTATAATATAATATAGTAGGTATTGATTAAAAAGATTTGCGACTTGTTATTCATAATAAAATTAAAGCTGTACTGATTTCCTGCACTAAACACTTGACTTCTCTCATACACTTGACGGACCGACCTTAACCTACTTTTACACCCTCAGAGAACCGATTCACCAAGTCGGGTATATACCACACCCACTTTACACCTGTACGGCAGAAAATTCGTGGCCGTGCGTAAATAACGGGCTTGGCCGCACAAACCTTTAATTTTATGGACCTAGTACCTCTTCGAAGCAGATTATGTTGATTGATTCATGGGCCGCAATAATTGCAATCCCTCTTCATTTATTAAGGCCGATCGATGTTAGTCCACGTTGATATACAGTCGAAAATTTTTAATGATGGAAAAGCTGCTTAATATAAGCATCTATAACGCAAGGGCTAAGCAGGGAAAAGCAACGGGGATATTAAAGAATCATCCTCAAATCTTTCGGTTTCCTACACTTTAACGCATACACCAAATCGAGCGTTTTGTATAAACAAAAAAAAAAGAAAAAATACCGCTAGCTGTACATCCACATTGAATTTGGGTCAAGCAATCTTCGCGAGCGAAACTTCCAAGGTCCAAAACACATTCCATCACACGCAGCAAGTCTATCCCAAAGTTCGAGGTGTGCAGAAAAATTGTCCTCGAGAGAGAGAGAGAGAGAGAGAGAGAGAGAGTACAGGTGGACAGGGAAAAATCTCCAGGCAGTCGGTATATACACGGCGAAAGGTAGATGTACCGAACAACGTTGCCACCATAAAAGTGTCCGGCCAGCTCGGGGTCAGCCAACACGGCGTCAAATTCGGCCGCTCGTTTACGACTTTTCCACGGGCACAAGATGTATATAAGTATATACAGGTCTCGACCCAACCAGCTTTTAACGGAGGCGTCTTCGGACTATAACCGCGCGTCTTCTTCACGGGGATTGACGCCGTGTCGTAGAGAGGACCTTGTCACGCCTTTTTGGCCTAACTAATTGCTACTCTAATCCCTGCTGCTGCTTCTGCTGCTGCTGCTGCTATTAACTCGACCCGCAGTACGGATATACTGTGAAATATCAGGTGCGCCGATTCACGGTACGACCGAGTGTCGACTAACAGGTGCGATTACCAATCTTGGGGCTTGACTGTAGCCTCTGTCGATTTGCGATGAACTGCGTGTATTCCTATTGCTGTACAGTATTGAAGAATTAATTGCTCGTAATCGAGCGTATTCCCAGATCTATATCGACGTAAAGGATTCTCGTAACTAAGAATCATCAGAAGTTGGGTATCGAGCTCAACTTTGAGAGTATTATTTTACAGTACTGTAAGTTATTTTCAATAGAGTAATTCATAGGTTTTGTACTTTCAAATATTATCAATGGATTTTAACATTTTTTCCGCATTCATCTTATCGTTGCTGGTAAATTGCTTTATTTCTTTTCAGCGTAGAAATGAATGAATTTTTTATTTGACTAAATAAAAATCGCTTAGAGCTTTAGCAATGCAATGCATGAAACTGATCGAATGCTATACCTTGATTTTCATATATCCTACAGGACTTTGCAACTATTTACAATCCTGTCTATACAGTAAAACTTTGCAAAGCCATATTACCTGTCTCGTAAAAATCCGATAGAATTATAAGAGCATAAAAACATGAGCTTTCCTTGATTAAAAACGAAAAACCGTATCATCACAGCCAGCAGAATTTCCCGCTCGTTCGCTATCTCATCGGCGGCACAAGTGCAGCAGCGCAGAGCCGCCGCACAATCTCCGAATCCCCGCGCGTGTATATCTATAATTAGCATCTCTCAAGGCGGCCAACGAGTCATTAACAGGTGCGGCACGTCTTCATTTATCCCTCATAAACTCTCCCCTTCGCCGTATACAAGTGTCGACGTGAGAGAGACAGAGAGGAGACTTCACACTCACCGGCTACTCTCGTCACACCCCCTGAAACCTGCACGAAAATCCCCGAAAATCGCCTTTTTTCCCTCCTTAAACGTACCTCTCGCGCGTTATATACGTGGGCCGTTAACTCTCGCAGCGAAGCGGCAGCAACAGCGGGAGCCGAGTATATAGAACCCGAGAAGTCAATTTGACGTCGATGGGCGTGGTGCGAGAGCCAAGCCCCGCAGACGATTCAGCCGAGATAAAAGTCAAAACAAAATTTAGGCCGGCCGCCCGCGCGCGACTCTCTCTCTCTCTCTCTCTCTACTCTTCGTTACGCGCGCTTAAGTGCGTTGCCTTCTTGATTTATCGCGCGGTGCGGGGCGATTTTTTTTTTGGCGAAGGCCATAAGAAGGCTAAGGAGGCCGTAGTGGACCTACTCTTGGAGAGTATATATGAGCGAGGTAATGAACCTTTTTGATAAGATCGAATGTATGACATGAGTTTGAGCTTGTGAGCTTTTTATTAGCGGGCGACGAATTTTATGTAAGCGACGTTACGACGTGATACTTTTGAGTGCAACTGTAATGTGCATCGATTGTTGCGTTCTGTATAGTTTGTGATGATTCTTGAGATATAAGAATCGTGTAACTTTTCGAGGGATTAAATGACTTTGGTGCAAAGATTTTTTAGTGGTCTATTGTGCTCTTTGTAGAAATTATAGTATAGATTTTAGACTTTTACAGCCCTTATAATATATACGAATAAAAGACAATGTCATAGGATAAAAGGTGTCTTATAACACGCGTTTTCCTCATTATCGCGCGGAAAAAGTAAAGCGCGTTTGTCACCCAAAGGCTAATAAAACAAAAAAAGAAAAGAAAAATAAGAACTAACCTAAAGGGCATCATTGTAGCAAGCGCATGACATACTCGCGCATATCGGAAAGCAATAAAGCCTATAATGCCTCGTCCTCTGCCTTGTCACAGATGCACACATATACATAACTCTCGCTCTCGTTCTCTACACACTTATACAATGCACGGACATCGAATATCGCGCGGGGCGAAAATTGCGCATCTCGCGAGGCTATAGTCAGCGATAAATAGTAAAACAGCGAGTGAGCGAAAGCCCAGGAGAGCGCCAACTCTCTGCGCCTCGTATCGCGCTCAAAATAAACGTAAACTCTCTCGGCCATTTCTCTCTTTCCTCCCTCTCTCTCCCTCTGCACTCATGGCTATAGTAGCAGTCGCGATGCTTTGTCCATCGATAGATAACCGCGAGAGCTAGTAAACTTCTCCACAGCTGCTGCATTACATTCTGTCCCCCTTATACAGTTGCTTTCCTGCCACGAATCTTTCTTTTTATCACAGATATTTTCTTTTTGTCGGCGATCGAATTGGATAATGTAAATTTTCTATGGCTTACCGATTATCGGTAATGAGTTGTAAAACTTGCATCAGTGCACGCGTGGATGGCTTATGCTTTGCAAAAGCTGGGATTTCTTTTGAATCGTAGCTTGTACTATCCGTAAGTTTTTGAATAAACAATATCGAAATATATTTTTGAAACGTATTCCTAGAAGCACATAAATCTAATTACTTTGCACGGCCGCTTGCGTCATCAATATCATAGATTTTAAAATAAAACAATGTAGTCTCCCCTCCGAGTTCGCTTAAGTTCTTCCTGAATTTTATGTCTTCGTTAAATCTCGTTCTCATTCCCCAGCTTGCCACGGTTATATATTTTACGAGAGCGAGCGCGGGCAGGACCATTTTCTGCGGCCGATATCACGATTGGACGGTGAAAACTAGTTGCGATCGCCGAGCTTTCGTTCTATAGTGTTCGCTTATACAACTTCGTGGGCAACGGCACTTAACTCTCTATCTGTGTGTGTGTGTGCGTGTGGTTTGTGGCTGGTAGACGAGGTACATTTATTTCGATTTCCAATGAGTTTAGGGCTTGATTTATTTTATGCACCTGGACCCCCCTGTTGTTTTAGCGGCTGTTACTCTTTGACTATGTCTTTTATTTGGAGGCTGCTGCTGCTGCTGCTGCTGCTCCTAAGGCTGGCGACGTATGCTGAGTTATATATTTTGGAGCATTTCTTTTTTGTTTTTTTCGTTTTGTTTCGCATTTTCGATGATTAAAATGTTTTCGGATATTGGCCTCTGCTGCACAACGAATTTTAAAACTGATTAGCCGGAGATCATTATTTGGGACGTAAATTTACGCGTTTGAAATATGCGTTGTTTATTATTCCGATGGTCGATAAAATTCTGTACGCCTGTGCCTATACGTTTTCATAAAATATCCTTTCATACGCGTATACTTTATATAAATGAAAGACTTTGCAACGTTTAATGGGGCTGCATCGTTATCAAATTATATAATATATTCCAATTGATAAACGCGTGGCAGACGCAAAAATCACTTTGTACAATATATATAATATCCGTAGTGCGCGCGTTACGCAATTTCTCTGAGACAGAGTCAAATATTCGAACAAAAAAAGAAACTATAATCCGTCGCGAGTGTTTCCGCGAATTTGTGCGAAAATCATTATGAAGCCTTTATTATCGCGTGTGTCAACTAAAACATCGAGCGCTCGAGCAATAGACTTTCGGACTGCGCGATATATATACATAAGTGCTCGCGGATATATATAATAATAATAACGAGGGGGAGAAATTTATCGATGTGCCCAGTATTTCGCCACTAACGAATTTTACACGGTGTACACTCGACGAAATAATTTATTATATTTCGGGATAATTTTGCATTCCTCCGTAAGTATTGCAGCGCGCGCGAAAGTCCACCGAACTCCGTACAGAAGTTTCGTATTTTATAGCCTAGCCAGCTCGTACAACCGAGGGATTCGTGTTTACTAAGCAACACAATATTCCCTCCCCCCCTTCTTACCGCGCGCGCGCATTTCTTTTTCTTTCTTTTTTTCACTCGTGCACTGCCTCTCGGCTTAACTTCCCGTTGTGCACCGAGAGCAATTACCGTGGGCATTTTTCAGAATGCATAACTCCAGGCGCACGTGTCTGTGTGTGCGTGTGTGTGTGTTTGTGTGGGCAAAGCCACGCGACACCGCAACGAGTTGTTCTGCATATAGTGTAACACGATGACTTTTACACGCGTTACTGAAATCCTGCAACCGAGTCGTTGGTGTGTCGCCGAACTCGCCGCGAGCGCAAAAACTATATACAGGGGATTAGACAAGAGGCAAATTGCCTTTTTCGAGGTATCAAGGGGTTTTGGGTACCTATTTATAAGATATTATTATTATTTTAATTGAAGTGCGTCTAATCTGTGCGATACTCATGTTGAAGTTTTAATGCCATATGTTAATATAAATAAATCAATAACTTGGAAACGGGGGAAAATAAAAATAGTAAAAAGAAAAGGTATAGTATAATAACGGTTCGCCACATTCCTTATTCGGACAAACAACCCAAAAGTACAATAAAACTTTAACGGCCGATGTCATAACAACATTATCCACAAGAATCTAAAACAGGATCCAATTATTTCCATCTAGGCGATATTTCCAAACCTCCTGCATATAAACATGTATCTGCAGGAAAATATAATGTGTACACGCGCAAAAAGAAAACTGATTTAAAGTCAGGGCATATACACACGTCGTATCCAGCTATATATAGACAGCCGCGCGTTGGTTAATACGAGAGTGCATAAGGACACAGAGAGCGCATGAAGGTGGCCGAGTCTTACGAGAAATAATAGCGAGAAAGCACATACGCGGCAGGTCTTTAAAAAGCGAGACGCGGCTCGGAGGCGGACAATTTCGCGCGAAACGAAAGTTTCCGGGAAGGGCCTATAAGGTATAAGGTGACGACGACGAGTTATACGTGTGTGTGTGTGTGTGTGTCGCGTTGTACAAGGAGAGATGCACACGACAGCGGAATGCTCGTAGCTCTCGAGTGCGTCGCGCTTAGCGATAAGCCAGCTCGGCCGGCTGTACCGCGAATTCTGTCGCTTCCGTTGCGCTGCAGCCCGTCGTGTTGTCTATCGATTTCCTCATCGACGTCTTCCTCGATCTTCGTGTGTGCAGTCTGTAGCGCTGTAAACAATGGATGGCCAGTGTTTCATTGAAGTGATTAGTTGTCGTGGACGCGAGCGTTGCCGAAAATACGCGTACTCGACAATTACAGACCTTAATGTTGCTACGGCTATATACTTTTAGCAGTATGTAATTATTAACGATTCGCGTTAAACGCATGCAAAGTATTCCACGGTGTATCGCGTGAAAGAGGAAGTGTCAGTGATCCATCAGCTTATACTGCACAGGATCCGCGCACGAAAGTAACGAAAAAGAATGAAAAAAAAAAAAAAAAAAAAAAAACGAAGAAAAGATCGAGGCCGACGCGTCCGTCAAACCCAACGACACTCGCTCCATTCAAAATCCATTTAAAATTTCGCGCGCGAGCGAGAGAGGAACAAAAAAACAACAAGAGAACAAGGCCTGTTGCAAATTACACAGAAAAGGGTCCCATAATCACGTCTGCACGGCTGCTGAGTCTTGCTTATATATATATATATATATACGCCGTCGCACGTTAAGGAACACAGCTCGACTCGAGTCACGACACCGTTTTTCCGCTCATTTCCCTCATCACGTGCAGCGATCGGGCCCGTGTGTCGCGGCGCTCGCCGATCAACTGACACGCGCGCCACTTTCACGATGGATTTAGCGCAAAAAACTGCGGGGATTGTCTTTTCGGCCGGGCTCGGGATGTCCGCGCGTGTCTCTCTTTTTGTGTGTACAAAGGCTTTTATATGGAAAACCGAACGCGCGATCGAGACAGATTCGTTTGGGCTTTATTTGCTATGTGTGTACGCGCGTGCAGATACGACGATGATATGGCTTTTTGCGACAATAAATTATAGTTTTAATGCTATTAAAATTGAAAGAGATATTAACAGCCGACAATCAGTTGGAATTCAAATACTTAAATGCAGTGTTTGGGAACCTCGAATTTATTTAAAATAAACCTAATCATCGTTCAAATTAATATTGAATATATTGTTACGGTTTTGCCATCATAGTACTACAATTATTCAAAGCAATAATAAAAATCCACTTCGAGCTTTGGAATACCTATAAAACTGATTAAAGGAACCGTCAAAGCATCTCGCAGAAAATTAAGTTTCGCAAGAGTGTCCGCCCGGCCGAGTGATCACGCGTGCGCGCGCGCCTTGCCGATTTGTTTCGCCGCGCCGGTAAAACAAATCCATTATCGCACCGTTAAACGCGAAGGTTCGCGCTCTCGTGCTCTCGTGTCTTTCTCCTTGCAGTTCGCTCTCTGCACACGACTTTGCGTATATGGCATAACGAAAAAGCAGTATGCGAAATTGTTTCGCGATAATGCTCGTGCCTATATACATATACATAACGTATGCGTGCAGAAATACATTTTCGGCATAGTTTTGTGTGCCGATTCTCCTATACTTTATACGTAATCGCAGTGTTGGTCTGTCATCGTAATTAAATGTGAACAGTACTTCGGTACATTTTTCGTCTTCAATTCGAATATCACAGGATCGTGATAACATTAAAAAGTTAAGAAAATGATTTTTCAAGTTGTAATAGTATCTGTTTCACAAGTTACACCGTATGCGCAATCGTTCGTTATAGTAGCCATAAAAAACGTAAAAGAAAAAATAAATAAATGCAACGGGATCTTCTCACTCGACAACTGCAAATTTAATTACAAAGCAATCATAAACATTATAATTGTTTACGCACGCATTTGCGGAATCGGCCACTGCAGCTCACGGTGCGCCAGTATCGCTTTTATTTTCGGAAAGTGAAAACAGCCAAGCAGCGGCAGCAGCAGCAGCGCGACATTTTTGTCGAAGAAAACGTCACTCTAAAAATTTTAGCGAGCGTTAAAACTGTGTGCACTGCACGTACACGAGCACAGCCCACCGTGTATAACGTGCAATATATATATATATATATATATGTTGCACGTCTCACTGGGGAGAGCTGCAGAGAGAGAGAGAGAGAGAGAGAGAGAGAGAGAAGGGGAACACACGTCGACGTCGGCGACTCCCGAGAAATCGTAACTTTGCGTGTTTATCGCCTGGGTCTCGCGCGCGCGACTTGCACGGCGGCGGCGGCGGCCACGAGACGCAACGACGACGACGACGACGACGACGAGAAATGGCTTCTTGCGAGCCGAGGCGTTAAAATCCCGCGCGCCATTTCTTTTTTACCCCTTTTTCTGTCTCTCTCTCTCTCTCTCTCTCTCTCTACCGTCCCGATTACTCAATGGTCTTTTTTTCACCTTCTTCTTTCTCCCTCGCTGTGTCTCGCCTTCGCACCTCGCGCGGAAAATAATATAATTCGCCGCCCGCACACCAGCCTCAGCCCTGCACAGGCAACTCGAAATTTTATTCGCCGCGAGTAATTAAACGTCCGGGGCTGACTGCGCGAAAGGGTTATGTCCGCGATGGGAAAATTATGCTGCTTTCTCTCGCGGTGTGTGTCTGTGTGTGTGTAAGAGGAGAGCGCAGGAGATTGATGGAAAGGCGAGGGAAAATTGCGTCGGGAGGATGCAGCACCTTCTCTTCTTATATATACATATATAAGGGGAAAATTAATTGCTGTGATTAGGATTTTCAGCTGCTGGAAGTTGAGAATGAATGAGTCTTGATTATGGGGGAGGTGCTGTGAATCCAAGCTAAGTAAAGTTACAAGTTTTGTTAAAAGTCAGCTTTATTGGCTCCTTCTTTTGCGACTCGCGTCGAATGGATAATGAGTGGCTAAATTGTTTTGGTAATTATGCGCCTGAAAATGTTCAGGATATTATTTTTGTCATGGCGCTAATTCGGTTACGTAAAGTATAGTTCATGATGTATTAACTATGTAAAAGATTTTCGTGTTTAACTTCGAAGGAGTACTTTTTTTATTTATCAAATATGCAGAATAGAAATTACTTGGTAATTAGTCTTTAACATAAATAATATGCGATTGGATATCCTTGTATGGAAGTACTCGAGCTTCAGAAATTTCACGCAAGATGAATTTCAATTTCGGAGTTCGCCAGCTGATCCTTCTTTAACGAGGCTGCAAAAATCTCGGAGCGGCGCGGCCGCCACGAAAGTACATGCCCCAACAACGTATTAATTCACAAATTAAGCGTATGAGCCACTTACGGGGCGACTGAATGCAGCCAACACATGTCCGAGGCATTTAAAATGAAAATATTTCTCATTTTTATTTGAGCCTAAACAAATTATTCCTCTCTCTCTCTCTCTCTCTCTCTCTCTCTCTCTCTCTCTCTCTCTCTCCCGCGCATATACACACACGCACATGCGTGCGAGTAACGAATTTACTCCGCGGATGTTCCTTGAGAACGTCCACACACACGCGCGCACACACACACTGAGAGAGAGAGACCCGGTAACAGACAGACAGAAAGGAGACAGAGACGCTCGCGGGGCCCCCTTATACGCGATGCCTGGCAAAAAGATTTACTTATTCCTCGCGATTTACGATTTTAACGGACGTAAATCACCTTTTGGTTAAAGAGGCGAGGCATAAATCTCCCCCGTTAATAATTTACCTTTCAATTACCGCCGAGCTGCGGCAGCTACATTCTCTCTCTCTCTCTCTCTCTCTCTCTCTTGCTCGCGCTTGCTCAGCTATATACCCTCCTTTTTCGCGTTCCATTAATGCGGTGAATTTTTCGCGAAAAAAATTCGAAAATTCGAGAACGAACGCGCGCAGTTTGTCTCTCTCTCTCTCTCTCTCTCTCTCTCTCTCTCTCTCGTGTATATACGTATATAGCTCCGGGTGATTTTTTCCATCTCTTTCTCGCTGCGGCTTGAGCTTCGGTGGGTCGAAAAGGAAGAGGAGAAGATGGGGTCGTTCATCAACGGGCAACTTGTCACGCCGCTGGGCATCGGACATAAATTCCGACCGGTAATGTGACGGGTCCCCGGCTCCTTATACATACCCTAACAGCCCGATACGACCAAGTCTCTCTCTCTCTCATTCTTTTTCTCTCTCTCTCTCTCTCTCTCTCATATACGCACCGGGTGTTCTTGCGCGAAAAATACTTCGGATTATTATCGACGCGTTGCGAATGCATCTTTTTTTTCTTCATCATTTCCGAAATTGAGACTAGTTTTAGTAATCTTTTCTTCGACTCAAGTTTTACTTTTTATTATTTTGGTCTTTAAAATATTATCGCATAAAATGAAGTATTTTAACGTATAAATATTATTCAAATAATAAAAAAATAATTATCATGACAAAAACACATAAATTACTTTATACTGAAGTTATTTAATGCTATTCCATCAGGTAATATGCGACGTTCAAAAATAAAATACTGTAAAAAAAAACGGCAAGATATTGTATTTGCGAATAATTGAAAAAGTATTCAAACCATGGAATAATAATCAAATAAAATTAGCATAAATATTTTCGTATTATAATTTTCAGTTATGCTTTGCGATTTTTACGATCTTCATAAAAATACGTCTGCAGCCTTGCACTTGGCGCGTAAAACTCATAATGAATATCATCGGTACATACAAAGTATTAAAATAAGAATACTTTACGTTCTTTCGTATTGCTATATTAATTTTCAAATTAAACAATTCAAACTTGTACATAATCGAAAGAATAACGTGAAAAACGATCAAAAACTCGTAACGAAACGGAATCGATATAAATTCCCAAGCTCACTCACTGGCACTGTCCACCTCTCCTTATCCGCTTCCTAAAAGCCAGACCCGGCCGCTTTAAAATCATCCGAAATAAATCGAGTCGCATTCTTCGTCGAGGACAGACGCGTATAGCTGGCCGCTTATGTGCCCAGCTCTTTATGCCTATATACGTATATATACATATAAAGTCCGAGTGGGTCTGGCCGGTGCGGTGCGCGCACACACACGCACGCGCGCGGGAAAGATAGATCAAGGACCCCCCGCGAGCGGCTTCCTCCTTTTCCGGCCGGAACTCGATAGCGATCGCACGCTCCCTTGGCTCTCTCGTCCGTGCCCGATGACTCTGGGATACAGCGGTATATGCGTGTAAATATTCATGAATCGCGGTGCTTTTAATAGCTGATTTTATTGCTTTGTGTATATAGCTTGCATACACTTTAGGCGAGGAAATTCCCATAGTTTTCTAAGGATGTTGGCGAATACAAAATAAGCATGTAGACAATTTTACTTTCAAAGCGTTTCGTTTAAAGCCGCAAAACTACACTCGTAATAAAAGCCGGTCGCCGCGGTAAACGCACAGACGTATGTACAACATCATCATTCGCGTATACGAGCCACTCGAACATCTCAATTCGCCAGCATGGTCAAACGTCCGCACCGACCAACCATATATGATCCAAATTTCAATTTCACCATGTATGAAGTACCTATAGGATATATGTATACGGTCGTTCTCTCCCTTTGTCTCCCTCACTCTCTTAGCCGCGGCGTATATAACGTTCGGCAATTTAAATCCGGAGCGAGTTAAGAGATCCAGTGACGCGAGGGTGAATTAAGATTGCGTCCTTCCTAGGTAATTTTCGACTGCTGCGGGGGATACGAGAATGGGGGTCGAGGAGCGGGGGGACCTCCGAGGGCTGGGGAACACGACGACGTCGTTTATACCCGAGCAAACGGGGAGGACACTGCGGTGGCGGCTTCGTCGTCGTCGGCGGCGCACAAAAGGGGTGAGATGAATCGCCTCCGGTGTGCGAGAGAGAGAGAGAGAGAGAGTGCATCGCGCGCACTGGACAAATGGGAACATTAAGTCGCTTTTGCGGTTTCGCCCATTGCCACTGTGCGCTCTAGACCCTCGACATTTTTATCAGCGCGCTCCTTCCTATTTTTCCCTATAGCTCTTTTTTCGTACACGCAATACTGTCTTCGATTGAGAATCTAATTTTTATTGCGCATCTATAGAACTTTTTAACTGCGTTTTGCGATTATCTCGAGTTAATTTTTAATCGTCAAATTTTACCGTTATCACAAGTATTCGAAAAAAAAAAGAAAAAGAAAAAAAGACATTCTGCATGCATCTCCTTAATACCCCATCGGCATAAACAACGTAAAAATATATCATAAATAAGGCAGAGAAGCACACGGGTCCTTAACAAGACTTGCACAAAATATTCAAACGTCACTTCCATCCTCGCGCGTCTACACCGAGCGACTCTCACATGTGTGTGTGTGTCCCATCGCACAGCTCGCAAGCCAATACATCCATAATTTATCGAAGATAACTCGTCGTCGGCGAGACGACGACGAAAACTTAATTTTCGAGTCGCGCACGCACGCGCACGCATATACGGCCAGGCTAAAAAGACCCTTCCCTGCGGAAAATTACTCCCAACAAATTTCGCGCTCTCCTCGACGAAAGCTCGGACCCCCGCTACATAGCAGCTCTTTTCTCTTCTATAAAGGAGGAACCCAGTCGTACGTGTGTGCAAGCTGTGCCACCACCACCGGCAATACGTCGCGCGTAACGACCACACGACACACTCCAATACGTACATATACGCACGTATATATATATGTAGGAGGCAACGCACGACATTAATCTCCGGCATAATACTCGCGCGTCTGTCAGACTCGAGCGCTGCTCTTCTCCCTTTCAGTTTCTTTTATTGCCTCCTTACCATTCCCTCTCTTTCTCTCTCTCTCTCTCGCTTGCACTTTGTCTTGAACGCATCCTCCATCTTCCTCTTACTATTCATTCCTCGGCGCGTCTTTTTTTCACTCGCTGCTGCTGCAGCGTCGTTCTCCCTCATAAAGCCACTCCCACTCTTTACACTTGAACGCGGGCCTTCGCGTATTGCTCAATCCCCGTGAGACAAATAATTTTATTAATAGTCCCTTTGGATGCTGCGAGTATTTTTTTGGTAATTGCTCGTTGAATATCGGCCCCGACGTCAGTCTGTGACGCGTGAAAGTATTTTGGAAGCGATATACTGTACTTTTGTGAATTGATTAGACCAGTTTTAGAACTTTCGTATTAAAGAAATATTGACGAAGAGACTGCGAAGTATGAAGAATCATTTAATGACTGTGCCAAGTCTTTTTGAGTTGTTGATAGCTTGCAATTAAGTATTAAAAGAAAAAAAAATTATCACAGGATCTTTACGTAATTTTTAATTAAGAATAATGTTATCTAAGCCCACGGAAATTGTACAGCCACACTTCCCAATTTTTTTCCGATCAAAATAAAAAATTATGAGGAGTGTAATGTGTCTCAATTTAACACCTGTTACACAACTCAATCATCCCATTTGTTCGGAAATAATGGACCAATTAAAATCCTGTTCTTTTAATACCAACTGCTAATTAGCGTTAATAACGATCGGCGCGCACAAATTAAATCGCTCCATCAAAGTCTTGATACGCAGTCATTGAGGAATTCCAGTCCATCCATCGCACAAGTGGGTGCTCATCAAGTCTTTAAAACCTTATCGCCGCGGCGAACCTCATCATCCACCTCCTCCTCCTCCTTCTCCGAATAGAAAAGAAAAAATAAGATCTCTTCGAACTGCATCGTCGCTGCACGCGGTACCGACAGTTCCATCTCAATTGTCGTGCGTTCAGCGCACTGCACGCGAGTAAACGCCGCGCGTTATTCGAATATATATATATATATTCGCAGCTTTGATCCTCCTCTGGAACTCATCGTATCTTCCCAAGGTTGTGGTGCAATGTGTGTATATATATGTGTGTCCAGCATAGCTCATCACTCTCCAAACCGAGCCGTGACCAATCCGGAATAAATATTGCCGATTATTAAGTCCGACCCGCGAGGCACACGAGAAAAGAGGAGCTGCTCCGTCGCGGTGATGGTGCGCGTATATATATATGCGAGTCAACCTCTCTCTTATACTCGGAGAGAAGCATGGGGGAGGCGGAGAGAAGAAGAGGGAAGGTAGAAGCGTATATATATATATATATATGTTATACGAAGGAGAACCGAGACGCGCTCCACACCTTCGAGAAGGAGAAGATGCTTGAGATGTTAAGTGGGACCATTAGCGCGTTCCTCTCTAGTACTGTGGCCCCGTGTAGGTCCCGAGAGTGATGGGAGATTCCTTTCGCGCCTCCTCTCTCTCTCTCTCACTCTCTTTCTCGCTCGCTCACGTTCCGAGTCAGTTACTTGGCTCTTTCACTGCGCTATCCGTGTGAGAGAGTGCAAGTGGCGTCGGGAATTTCAGCCGTTGTATCTGTCTGTGTGTGTGTGTGTGCCGCCCTTCACGCGCCTCGATATACATATATATATATGATCGAACGGACCTGCGCGCGCGCGCAGCGATATATCGATGAGTTTCATTTTTTCGATGAGATTTCGTGTCACTCTTTAATGATTCCGAGGGGGGGCCCCCATCACCGAGAGTTTTTGGATGTGAAAAATTACCGATGTGTTTTTTTTTTTTCTTTCTTTCTTTTTTGTCTTGTTGGGCCGAGCCAGACGCTGATGAAACGTACATTTCGGAGCTGAGGTTTAAAAATTAGCCAATTAATATCGATGATCTTTTGGTATGCGAAGGTGTGCGTCAGGAGTGTGGATTGGCACTTTTCGCCGCGGATACGTCGCGCGTGAAGAAATATCGTTTGTTGCGAAAGTTTTGCACCGACCAGGCGACGCGGGAGTGATTTTCGGGAAAGTTAATTTGCTTTTTTAAGAGACCAAGGAGATTTTGGATTGATTGATTGTGAGGATCTTTCGGTATAATATTCATAATGAACTATAGTAATACTTTTCTTGTCTACGATCCTTATTAATATGGTTGATTCGAAATTGTATTTTTTAAAACGCAAGCCTTTCGGTGTGTAAGTTGTTTACGAGCCAGAAAGATTCTCATAAACATGTTGTAAGAATGTAACAAATACGCCAATAGAATATATAAGTATGACGTTTAACGCTTCGTAATGTAATTCAAGATTGACCGAACGACGATCGAACGGCGGACTAGAAGGTGCGACAAGGGAAAAGGTACACACAGGCCGCAAGACCCAAGAGCTTACACAACTGCGGTCCAACTGTAAATTGGAGAAAAGTCCAAATGAACGCGGCCGATAAAGAGAGAAAAAGCCGGCGCACTCGTGATGCGTCAGAGTATCTCAAGAGGCCTCGGATAGGAGAGAGACTTCAATCGCAGC
This sequence comes from Megastigmus stigmatizans, assembly GCA_900490015.1. Lineage (NCBI taxonomy): Eukaryota > Metazoa > Arthropoda > Insecta > Hymenoptera > Megastigmidae > Megastigmus > Megastigmus stigmatizans. The sequence goes on from UELV01090966.1 coordinate 16,371, forward strand.
CGCTGTTGACGTTAATTCGTTCTAAGCCATCGAGCAAACACACACACACGGCGTACGTATAATGCGCGCATGCGTCCCAACGCGTCCCAACGCGTGTGTACATCCATCGTATATAGCCACCCTGAGGCCCTAATCGGACACTTTGCGCGTCTAGTCGACTTTCTTGCTTGACCTCGACTTTTCGAGAGGATGGGAATTCGTTTTGAAAGCTTTCGAGAAAGACGCGTGGAATCGGCGTAGTAAACTATCTGAATAATCATAAAATTGACTTTTCCAAAACGATAATTAATACAATTATATCTAGACCAATCGCATGTCAATTCCCAGAAAACCCGATAATTAATAAAACCAGTCGAAATCCTCACACAACGATAAAAAAAAAAACAAACAGTCAAGCGAATAAGCGAAGCCAATATACAGCGCGGGCAGCTCAGCGAAAGAAAGCGGAATAAAAAAAAGGAGCGAGGCATCGCAGAAAAGATCTCGGCCGCGCTACAGAGCTAGAAAGAGAGTCTCCGAGCTCGATCGGCCGACAAAAGGCGATCGAAGCCTCTTGCGGTATAGATATAAGAGGAGCCTGAACTGCCGCCGCGCGCATCCACCCGCCACAAAGATATTCCTTTCTCGCACGCAGACGCACACGTACATACACACACACAGGCACACTATGCGCGACTCGTCTCTCGACTCCGATGAAGATGTCACCGCGAAGTGAGCGAGGCGCGCGAGAGGCGAGTCAGCGGATTCCAGGCGGGATCCATCGCAGCCGCGGCTATCCCTTATGTAAATTGACAACTGCCGCGCGCGATCCCTTCGTTCTCTCCCCCTCTCTCTCTCTCTCTCTCTCTAGACCTCTCCGATACATACATATAAGGCGCGGCTATTGTGCGCAAGTCTGTCTCGGATGGCTTTGGTATATTCGCAGGCAGGAGGTGCTGGAAAGTGAATATAAAAAAAGACGTGACCCGAGTCTGCGCAAAATGGCGGAGGCAATGATGGTTTATATGCGGAACTATGAGAGATCGAGTGGAGGATGATCCGATGATTATCGATGAAGATAGGAATGCCACTTGACTGTGACAATGACGCGGGGAGTTGCGCGAGGAACGCGATATTCCCTCGTTTCAAGTCTGAGCTTGATTCGAAGCTTGCGCGTCTGGAATGCGAGATTCGAAGAAGATCGGTAAAGTTTATTTGGACGAATAAAAATGATGCGTATAATAAACTCAAGAAGAGACTAACTACCAAGTCGCTATATTGGTTAAAATTAATCTTCACATTCTTATATATGATTACCCGAAGCGTGAAACTGCCAATTTCTAATTTTTCCGTGCAATAATAATTCTACAATCGACAAACTAAAAAAGATATGCAGCGCTAGATAAGCAGCGCTCCGCGGCATTATTTCACGAAAAAATAAGTATTCCATCAGCGAGTACAAATTTATTGGGCACATTATATGCGTTATGTAACGCGCGGAGTTGCACGCAGCTGTCTCTGTTACGCCGTGCACGTGAAAAGGAAAAAAAAAACGTTACGTAAAATCGTTATAACAGTACTTTTATATTGTTGCTGTATATGTATATATATATATATAAGCGCCGCCCGCGCTCACTGGGAATCTTTTATATGTCGCGTAATAATCATAACTAATATTATATTTGATATGACTATTTTCTAGAAACACGTGACGCTGGTTTTTCGAAGTGCGCGCGTGGCTATTATTCAACGTGTCGCCGCGCTTTTTTGCTGCATCCTTATCATCATCGATCGATTTTTCACCTTTTACATCCTACACATATCATGTCCTACTGCTGGTGAAACTGCTATACTTGTTAGTACGTTGTATTTTCACCTGTATATATAAACAACGATAAATGTGATATTATAATTTAATAATAATGACATGGTACTACACTACTATTATCATTACATAAAATTACATAACACACCCCGCGTTAGGGATTCCTCAGTCAGAAACAACATCCCCGATATAGCAATGCTTACTTCACAGAATAACCAAAGAATCACACGCGCGTTAAAAGAACCTCGTCGTTTCCGCGCGATACGTTTTGAAAAAAAAAAAGGGAAGAAACGAAGGGAAGGAAAAATCCGGGTCGTAGCAGTGTAGGCGCCGGCCATTGTTGAGCGCGAAAACAAACATTTTTAAGGGCTCGTGAAAATTGTATCAATCTCGCTGGCGATCGTTCGTTCGCGTTACCCAACACTTCTTTGCCTTGTATGCTCTCGGCTTCGCCGCCGTCGACGTCGTCCGTCTGCTGCACTACCTACAGGACTGGCCGTCCTTATTTTTACACACGCAGACACGCGCCCGAGTCCATGTGCTTCTCGAGAACAAGAGCGAGCGAGAGAGGGAAGAAGCCCTTCGGAGATTAAATTTACACATAGTTGCGCCGCGGAACAAAGGGCGAATTGTTTGCATGAAAGGGCAAATATTTGAAAGAGCTGGTACTACCCATCTCTCTGCTCTATGCATGTGTGCGTGTGTGTGTAGTCTATCTGGTACGGTTAAGGGACGAAACTATCGGTCTCTTACAGCGATCGATGTTTGCCTCGGCCACTTGGCTTTAATTGCCGTCGAATCGTGTGTCCATTAGAGGAGCGGGGGGCCACGACGAGTGCCACCATCGACTCGCTCTCTCTCTCTCTCTCTACTCCGACGCTAATCGAATTTCGCGGATGCTTCCGCCTATCTTCCACTTCTATTTTTTTTTGCGCTCAGCCCGCGACTATTGCGATTGTAATTACGCGCGCGCCGTTCGTTCAACTTTTCTTGCCGGCTGGCGGGGATTAAATTAGCAAAATTGTCGTTTCAACAGGTAGACAATGTATTATATACTGTGTTTTTTTTTCTTCTTTTCTTTTTGTGCGCGCAGCGAATCGCTGTGGAATGTGATGTATATATGCTAGGAGAGGAAGAATGAAGCGGAGCTTGTATATACCAACTAAAAACTTTCTCTTAAATTGCTCTGGGTATATCCCCCGTTAAGCTCATTGTGTCTATAGTTCGCCACTTTGCTCCCACTCTTTTCTTGTTTACGAAATCGCCCTGGAATATACGATGCACATGGAAATTAGTGTATAGCAACGTCAAAGAGTCATGATTATCTATTTTATATTGTTTAAAAGGAAAAGTGCAATTTTTGCAACTATTTTAAAACGCAGCCATGCCTTAAAACTCTTAGATCTGCAAGATGTTATCATTCGCAGAATACTAATATATCAATAGAAATAACAATTATCAGAATTCAAGCCAAAAGTTCACTTAAATACTCAAGGAGGTGCATGCAAATACTTATAACGCTTCACTCAAACCTAACATATTTAACGTTATTACTTTATTATTAATAAAGCAATAACCTTAAATAAAGTTTTGTTTGTACATTGCACTACCATTTAATCTTTAAAGTTCTCTTTTTTATTCTATCTCGAAATTGTTCAAGGAATTAAATAAAAAATATTTCAGATATATTGATTTATTAAAAGTATACTCAAGTACACTTGACTACAAATTTACTTGATTCGACGGCTCACTCAAATTACCTCAAACATTTCAATGATACAGAAATCAACTTCTCTACGGAATAATTAAAATTTCGATTAAAAAAATCTCAGTCTCGAACGATAGAACCATTCCACGGCTATTCATCCAAATCATCATCAAAGACGCGACTCGAACGAGACTCGCGCACAAGCCACTCACAGCCACTGCCACAGTCAGGGCGCATGCGGACAATTTTTTCAGCGGCCGGACCGATTTGCGAAATAGTCGTCGGCCGGAGCATAGCGCATACATAGGCGTGCAACGAAGCGCTGGCCATTTGGTGCGGTGCGGGGCGCGGAAGCGAGCACAGGTGCCCCCGCGCGAAATAGTCGCCGGCGCCGCTCCGACAGCCACTACACTCTCCCGGAAATCGCACCTCGCTTCGCTCTCTGTGTATGCGTGTGTCTATGTGTCTCCATATACATGTTGTGTGGGTGTATGTATATGTATATATGTATATATAGGCGCGTAATGGCGAGGCTGGTCGCGGCGGACGCCACGCCTCGGTGGCTCGCGCGCGGACGCGACGTAAATGACCGACGCGCTATAGCGCTCCGCTGATTTATCGGTTGCCACCGACGAGCAAAGGAAAACACGGCTTCGCTCAATTATCCGAACACTGTGGATTTATTTCTTTGTTTTTTTTTTTTTTTTGCTTTTTCCTACCCGCACTTTTTTGTTTTTTTAATGAGAGATATAACCTGTGTGCACGTAGCTTATAGATGGAAATTTATGTGATGTGGACGATTGATTAATGCGTTTTGCTTAATCTTGAAGTTTTTTTTACAATACATGAGTTCGAGGCAGAATGTGCGAAGAAGAAGATGCGAATCTACTTATTGTAGTCACAGATTTAAACGTATACCGTTCTATATAGCTTAGGCTACAGGTCATGCACAAACATTAGCTTACTACGCACTATACAAGCGAGCGTATATACCGAGTGCATGCACTTACGGTAAAGGTGACTCGGCCATGCCGCGGCGATGGCGCGGACAAATCACGCGCAGGAAACGGAAGTCCATCTAACCGCGCTCTGCTCTGCCACATGTAATAGTCTATACACTAGCGGACGATACTGACTCGTGTGGGTGCGGTCGAACGCTTCGTATATATATAGCCTCGGTGAGCGCGTTTATATCCAAAGTCCGTGAGACACCGAAAAAATGCTCGAGTGATGAGATTCAAGTGATCAGATGATGAATTTCTTGCGGGTTTAATGATGTACCTATTGTTACAGTTGTTTCGGCTTCAAAATTACTCGAATAACAATTATTTTTTGTTTACCGAAATTGTGGGGTACTATAAAAATCATAAAAATGCTGAGCTTGGAAAATGTAGTATTTTTAAATATTTTAGCCCCTTTGTAGACTTGATGTTTTCGATACAACTTTATCAGTTACTGTTTATAAACAAATTCGATCATCGATTGCATTTGAATGCATACAAACATGCAAGAAAACGGTTTTTCACAACGCTGCATTAACTTTGGCTCGTCCCGAGCCAAATTTTCCACCATCTCATCCTCCTAAATTAAATAGCTGAACCATAGAAAGTCGTAAACTTCTCTATAACAACCGTCCCGCTATTTTCCCCGCAGTTTTTGCACAATATTTCAACAGTAATGCTCTGCTTGCGAAAGAGTGCGCGATAAAACCTACCTCTTTCTCCCTCTCACTTCTCGCTCTTTCTCTCTCTCTCTCTCTCTCTCTCTCTCTCTCTCTCTCTCTCTCACTCTGTCTGGTTTAGAGATGAGATCGTCCGCCGGAAGTTCCGTCGGACCGGAATCCATAAAAACTGTCGTGACCCGCGTTACGCGGTCCGTCGACTTCCTCTCTGTCTCCCTTTCTCTCTCTCTTTCTCTCTCTCTCTCTCTCTCTCTCTCTCTCTCTCTGTCTCTCTCTCTCTCTTTGCCCGCTTCTTCTTATTCTACAGCGCGCACTTTTTCGCTCTCTTTCGTTTGCTCTTGTCCTGCGCTCTCTCTCTCTCTTTCTCTCTTTCCCTCTCTCGCTATACTACTTGGAGCTCACTCGTAATTTCGGATCTCCTTCGTGGAGGACATCGAAGAGTCACGCGCTTCACTTCCGACTTTTTCCCGGGGAGCTGCTGCTGCTTCTGCTCCTGCTTCTGCTGTCCCGTCGCTTTCTTCGCTCTCTTTCTACCTAATAACTCGTGGCGTCTCTTTTTCTGCCCTTTTTCCTCACTCTCTTTCTCTTTTATGTTTTATGCATGTATATATGTATATCAGCTGGCTTTTATTTCCCGAATCATTGTGTACCGAAGGAGATTTCGTGATGGATATTACACTTTTGGTAATCTCGTATCGAAGTTGTGTCCTTTAATTAATAATATTTGCAGAAACATATCGCCTCACGAAATTCGAGCATTAAAAAATCATAAAGATCCTTAACGGAAACAAATTAGAATTTGATTCTCCTCTTGGTAGTTGTCCCGCAGTAGATGCGCTTCTATATACATATAATAACTGGCTCGGCTCTGGGTCTATTCCCTTTGCTTTTTCCTTTCACAAGATGCGCGAATAGTCGGAAGAATGAGGGAAGTGGCGAGAAAAAGATCGATGGAACGACAAACGATGAGAGAGAGAGAGAGAGAGAGAGAGAGAGAGACCCGACTGCTGCAAGTCCGTGTATACGTCTATATGCGCGCCTAAGTCTTTGCTAATTAGTGAAAACCGGATTTCGCTCATTTGCCATTTTTCATTCTGGAGACTCACTCATTATCTCGACTCTCTGCCCTTCTCTCTCTCTCTCTCTCTCTCTCACATCTCTCCGTTCTTCATAATATTTCTCTTGAAAATCAATACGCAGCTCATCATTTCCACTTTTGAACGTTTAAAATAATAATTAAGTGTATGTAATATCAAATACAGTATTTTAAAAGCAATTAGAATTCAGCCACTACACATGAAGTAATATGCTCTTTTCGCGTCTTATTATAATTGTAATGAGATCTAACAGAAAGTGGATATAATTTAAAATTATGAACTATAGCATCGTTCTCGCATCGTTAATGGCAACTAATCCATTATACTAATCTGCTCATAATTGAAATTCGTATAAAGATACAATTAAGCTGAAAATTATGGACATCGCAACGAGCGAGGGAGATTGATATCTAGGAAAACATGCGATCTGGGAAATTTTAACCATTGCGCATGCTCGCTTCGTTTACACGTGCAAACATTGCAAATATCAAAATATTCGAGAGAGTGTGTTAAGATGTAAAACTCTTGCTCAACCAATCGATCACCGACTTCTCCCAAAATCTACAGAACCGGGTACTTTCACTTCGTACAACACTCGATAAACTTTAGAGGCAGTGATTACAAAGCGACTCGAAGTCGTAGCCCTAACGGGTAATAATTTACACACAGCCACACACGAGCCGCAGAGCTTAAGAGCAAGAGAGCCACGAGAGGGAGAGAGAGAGAGAGAGAGAGAGAGAGAGAGAGAGAGATTAAAGGTACATATATAGTCTTATAGTCTAGGGATATCGTTTCCCGCGGCGGAGAGCTCGCATATACACAACGATATATACGCGGCGAAAGAGAGAGCGCTCTGCACGGAGAAGAACGCCTCCGGTTGGTCGGCGGGCTCCGGCTAGTCTGGTTGGCTGACTTGGGTAGGGGGACCTTCGCCTCGCCTCGCGCCGCCGCCACCGCTCCGCACTGTCCCGTCCTCTCTTCACCTCCTCCTCCTCCTCCTCATCCTCCTCCTCCTTTTCCTTCTCCTTCACCTCCTCCTCCGATCTTCCGCTCTCCTTTTCTCATCCAAGAGAGACAGAGAGAGACTTCCCGGGCTCTGTGCACAACTCCCTCGATTCATCTGCAGCGCGAGGAGAAGCGGAGCTTTCTTGGAGCTAGTTAGGCGAGGGGGACCACGCGAGGATTAGAATGATAACTAATTGAGGAACGGGAGATTCTTCTTTTTTTTTAAAGCTGGGAGAAATGGAAGGTGAGATTTTATTTGCCGGAAATTTGCTTGTTGGGAGGATACCAATTTTTCTTTTTTTCTTTTTGCGACAATTGGTAGTGTTTGCCGATTTGAGATTGTTAAGTTGGGGCTTTTGTTCTGCTTTGTGGAAAAAAATTATCACGAACGGTTAATGACTTGTTTAATGTGTACGCAACAATGGCATTGTAAACGGAACATTAGCTTTTTTGAATTATGAATGAATCGCTGCAACTGTTACCGTATACATAACTAGCGAACAAAATCGCAAATAAATTGATGAGCATCCGAAAAATATTTATACGTTCAGTACAGCGAATTGCTTATTTGTAATTTTTTCCCATTTCTTAGCAAAAGATAGTACATCGAGACTCGTAGCTCTGGCAAGGAAAAAGAGCAAAGAGAGGCGGGCGAACAAGCCAGAAAGAGATAGATTATAGGGGACGGTTAAACAGAGGGTAAAAAGGAGAACTAATGAAAGAGCGAAAACGGAGGGAAAAAGGAGATGGAGGATGAAAAAGGAGTAGAGAGAAAGAGAGAGAGTGAGAGAGATGGAGATAGAGAGTGCAAAGCGCATATCCGCCAGTGCAGCGTTGCAAGCGCTCTTCCTCTTTTCCCATCTTGCTCGTTCGCTCCACCTCAGGCGCGCTTTCCTAATGAACTGTAATAACGTCGCGACGCCCTGCGTCTCTTTTTCTTTCTCTCTTCGACGAGACTCTCTCTCTCTCTCTCTCTCTCTCTCTCTCTCTGTCTCTAGCTTCGTTCAGTTTTCCTTTCTCGTGCTTTGCGTCTCCTCTCTTTCTCTCTCTCCCTCTTTTTTTGCCTTTCCTATACTTAATTTTTCCGTCGCAAGTCTCGCCCGCCACCGATTTTGCAATCCGCCATGGATTTTTCGACTCTCAGCGTTTGGTGCTCGCTCATTATCTGAGAGTTCTGTGTTTTCTAGCCTCGCACGAGATGCTTGCGAATTGTTCAATATTTCACGTCAATTTTGCATATAAGAGTATATCGTTAATTTTTGTTATTATTTTCAATTAAAAATCTGATGAATAATTGAATATTCAATTTTACCTATTCGTTAGGAAAATCCATATTGCAAATGATGAAAACGGTATTTTCCTATATTTTGCAGCGAACAATATGTAAATATATAATACGTTAGTCGTACACAAGTGTTTATTTATTCTACTTTGATTTATTGATTAATTTATATTAATGTATTATAGCTTTATTCGTATAAAATGTTTCATAAACCGATGTCGCTGTAAAAATAGTTTTGGGAGAACATAAATTTGGGAGGAACAAATTTAATCATATACACTGTAGTGCAAATTCTCTCGTACAAATTCTTTTGGCAGAATTTACATCTTGTCCATAATCCTTACTCATATACTTAACGAATGATGTATATCGTTATAAAATATATGCTAACGCAGATGCATATCGTAAATTTCCGTGCGAAAATTCACGCCCGGAAACCTTCGATTGCCATCAAAATATCATCAACTAGAAATTTCTAATTAAGATTTAAAATCTTTGTATATTTATCATGCATAATCTTTCCGATAAATATTGTTTGTATATATTTGTTGGTAATGACTACACAATATCTGAAAATGTATTTGTTAAAAGATTGAAATACCGTACAGTTTGGAATTGATCCAGCCATATTTACTGAGTAATTTTATATTGAAAGTTATATTTTTAGTTTCCCTATATATGTTTTATAACGGCATACAGGAAAGTTTTACAAAATTTTGCAGCTTTATGAATAGTTGTCGTTTCTGGATTTACATCGTCAAGCGAGTGCAAAAATACTTCATCGCCCTGTTCCTGTGTATATACAACAAGAAATGATCCGGTTTCTCGACTCTCAGTGTGCATAAAAATCACCATTTACTGATACTTTCAAAATTATCCATTCGCGTGTCAACTCCCTAACTCGTCTCAAATCCAAAAATAGATTTCAGTAAAAAAATCCCAAAAGACACACTCTCGTCCCGCTACCTTCGAACGTCGCAACTTTGCATATTTCCCTCGTTTTCACACGGCCAGGAAAGGAGGCGCAGACACTTGTCTCATCGCAGTAATTGCAGGATCTCGCGCGTAATCCGCGAGTTAATTTTATCCGTGTGGCGACGAGCGAACGAGCGAGAGAGAGAGAGAGAGAGAGAGACGCGGCTTATCGCGCGATGACGCCGAGGATGCAAACGAGCACCCAGTGTCTGCCGAATCCCCCCTCGAAGGTGGCTTTATTAACGACGTCGAAGCGAGGAGCGTCGCCGAGACGCTGCGGAGGATCCCGCTGATGTGCCTCAGCCCCGTGTCCGCTAATCCAGAAGCTGCTGCGAAATTTGTCCCCCGACTTTGCCGCGAGATTGAAAATTTGTGGCCGGATCGCTTTTGCTAGTTGATTATGGACGATATCGCGGGGTCAAAGTGTTAAGTACTGCTACGGCATGCTAAATATATATCTTTTCTCCAACTTTTATACCTAATGTATGAATCGGCATAAAGAGGAACATCTCACACGATCGGATGCGCCGTTCATATAAGAACGAAGGACAGCGGTTGGAGAACATCAGGGCCGGATCCAAAAGAGAGCATCAAGCATCTCAAGAAGAGCGAGAGAGAGAGAGAGAGAGAGAGAGAGAGAGATCTCGCACGTGAGGTCGTGCACGCGTGAGAGATCGAGGTGCTATATACGAGGTCGACTGCGGCTGTGGCGGCTGTGGCGGCGGCGGCGTGAGAGAGAGAGAGAGAGAGAGAGAGAGAGAGAGAGAGAGAGAGAGAGTGAGAAGCCTTCAGCGGCGAGAATGATGTCTCTATAATGCATCACCACGTATCTTAATATCAGCGGCGCGTCCGTGCGTGCGCATGACTCACGCGTGAAGTCGCATACATCACACGCGCTCATATATGTAACCTTTCTATCTCTCTTTCTCTCTTTTATTCGCCTCTTCCTGCCTTGCACACCTTCGCTCTGTCAAGAGAGCATACGTTTAAAGGACAGCTAAGACCTTCTTTTTCTCTTTCCTCCTCTCGCGCGAGTCTTTTCTTCCTTAAGCCGAGGATTACAAGGGGTTATAAGGAGTCGCGACCGGGCGGTCTTGTTTTCTCTGACGTATGCGATGCGCCCGGACGGAATTGTCGCTGCCCTGAAATCAAGTGACGGATATATAGAAGCTCTGCAAATTCCTTGTACATCTGTTGATGTTTCGCTCCTTTTTTAATTTACGCGAATCGCTTCGATGTTTTCGCATAAGATGATAAAAATGCAAATCTATCGCTGGCTAGACTCGATGCCAATGCGCAAGTTTCTTATACCTATGCATATGTATACATTGATTCCGATGTAAATTAACATATACTCGGTATACAAACTCATTTGGTAAAAGTAGTGGGTAGTATCTGACAAACATGTATACGATACGACGGGTCGAATCGACTTCTTTTCCCTTATAACGTGGATCCAGACTTGCCGTGTCCATACGGCAAATTACGTCGGTCCGCAAGCGCTCGTAACGTAAATCATCTCTTAATAAGCGCGCGAAAGTTTCTATTCCACTCTCTATCTCTCTCTCTCACTCACTCTCGAGCGCACGTGAGAGACAGCTCCGAGAGAAAAAAAAAACTCCTTTTATCGCCGAAATAATCCCGTGATTTGTTCGCAATAATAAACCGCAAATCCGATGCGCGAGCGCCAAATGATCCGACCGACTGTCTGTATCTATAGATATGTCTCGACAAAAGTTGCATTTTTCGTCAGTTCCACGCCAGGCAGATTAATTAGCCCTGATGGTGAATTCCTCGCGCGTGACTCACTCGGCGCGAGTGTCTAGGCGGTGTAATTAATTAGCGTCCATTAATAAAAAGGAGTTTAGGCGAGGGTAAGAGGTAGAGAGAGAGAGAGAGAGAGCTGACGCGCGGCTCGACCGACTGATGTCGAAAACGCCTAATATCGCGGTGGCGAGAAATGGCGTCGCGGTCATAAATAATCGCTTCTCGCGTATATATACTCGAGACTCGAATAATCGACTGTCGTCGCGTTTTCTCCCGTTCCACGCAACCGCGTGACGTTTATTTATGCCTTCGATTCCAGTGAGTTTCAGGGCTGTTTTTTTTTAAATCTAATTAGGCGAAATCGAGCGATTGTGAGCGTTTGGATGAGAAATTTTTAGATTTATCGATTTCGCGTCGTTCCGAGGATTTTGATTCGTGTGCTATGAGAATATGATTAATGATAATTGTCGGATTTTGTTATTAATTGAAGCGGGAAAACAGATGTTGTAGCCGAAGGTATAGCAGTGTGAGTTCATTATTCGAGTTGCGAACCACTTTACTGCTAAATGTACGATCGCACGCCCAAGTAACGCCTAGAGGGCGTTACTATATCACGATTGAAAGTTTATGGCTAAGTCACGTAATACCGGTGATACGTGCATGAGAAAATGTATTTGCAGTTGAAATTAGCGCAAACGCATATAGGAATGATGTATAAAAGAGGGCGAAAATCTTGTTCTCTTATTTTTGTCATTAATAGAGGAGTAATATACATATTGGAAAGCAAAATATTTTGACAATATCTTGTTATTTGATATTGAGAACTTTATATTAATCTTGTAGTAATTTATGAATTCATAGAGATCTAGGAAATTATTTAGTAATAATAAAAAAATCCAGTATTCTGTTAGAAAATTGAGAAATTATAAAACGAAGCTCAGCAGCTTGCGTCATTCATGATTTTTCTCTTTTGTATTTTTTCAGGGACTGGAATTCGACGAGCAACGTCCGCGTACAAGAATCTTGGCCAACGTGAGCGCCATTCACAATGAAAAATCTGAATTTCTTCAGCGACGGCATGTCGCGCTCCTTGAACGATTTGCGCTGCACTGTAAGAGTTTTCAGATTCTTTTTTTTTTTTCTCTTTACTTATTTTTAATACGCATACCTATACTCTCTCTTTCCTGCGGTAAATTTGCATCGGAAAGCTTTGAAAATTTTGAAAAGTCATTCGAAAGCTATGAAGTCTCCCGATTTATTTCGAATGAAAATTCACCAGATTTTCACTTGGTTCGTTTTGTTATTTAGAATTTTAGTTTTGCTGTAGTTTTGAAATATTAAGGTGCAGATGGTAATGTGACTTTTCAAAATTTGAAGAAGTTAGTGTTAAAGTCACTTCTTTTATGTAGAATCTTAAAACCATTAAAATAATTATCATCATTATTGATTACTGATACATACATATTTAAAAAGTGCCAACGTAAATAATGCCATTAATTCCCTTTCGTTCTTCACCATCTCGTCAATTAAACCGCCTAAACTCTTTCTTCCCTCTCTCTCCTCCTCGTTCCCTCTTCTCTCTCCAAAGCAAAACGAAGCCGCGGCCCATCGGTCAGCGCGCAAACGCGACACTTCCTTGACCGCTCCGATACTCGTATAAAATGCGAATTTATCGGGTTCGCTCCTTCCTCCCCATCATGATCGCGTCGATGAGGCGCGAAGGAACGAAAAGATCGGCGCAACAGTCTGTCTCACTCTCTTTCTGTCGCCGAGGTGAAGCTCTGCGACGGCGTGACTCGCTCTGTGGCGGGTTAAATCGCAAAAGAGGATGGGAGGCGGGTCGCGATCGAATGTTTTGCCCTAGTTTCGCTTCTCTCTCTCTGTCTTTCTCTCTCTTGACAGCTGAGCCGCGCGCGATCCCTACAACGCGACCGCGGCTTATTCGTTACGGACCGAGAGAGAGAGAGAGAGAGAGAAAGAGAGAAAGAGCATAAACTAGGCGATCGTTGCTCAGGCTTCCACGATATGCCATGTATATATATAGCCTGCACTCGTATAACTCTGTCGAGATATACATTGTTAGAGCGGCGTCGACTGACGTCTGCCGTTCTACATACATATATATAGATATACACTTGCCCCGGTGTTCTAGGCGCGTGAAAGTTTTGCTTTGTGCCGTGAAAAAGAAGGTTGGAAAATTTCTGGGATAGATCGATGTGGAGCTTTCGTGGCCGATGCAATGATATTCTGCTGTTGCTTTCTCTCGTGAACTTGGAGAAATGATGCTCGATCGATAATATTAATGCGAATGTTTGATTTGTTTTGTATTGAACGGGACGCTGCTCGAATTAAGCAAAATCAATTACGTTAATGTCTGTTTACTCGTTTTGTTTTTCACGTTCGATTGCGTCACTATGATAATAATTCCAGTAGAACAGCAGGTGGGGAAAAAAAAATTAAGTACGCAGAAGGCAAAAAAGTGGCCGCGTTCTTAATTGACTCGCCTTGTGAATTAGACGTGCTCTACGCTCGATGAAGCATTTCAGCCACGGAAAGAATCGGTGAACGTAAACAATGTTATAATGATACGAATTCAATACTGTTCGGGGATTCCGAGAGAAAGAAAAATTGCAAAAAATTACAAATCGTAACGATCCGATTTAAGTAAATTCTAATGCCCATCGCCTATAATACTCCAATCCTCTACATGAACCCCAGAACAAAATTCCATATCATCGTAAGTCACAAATCAAGGTAGTCCCGCAAGATCCTCAACGTGCGGTTTAATCATTATCGAAGCCCGAAGGTGTGAAAAACACGTCGGTATATAACGCACCTCGTCCCAAAGTATTTATACATCACGGCACGCACAGGCAGAGCGGCTCGAAACTCTTCCCTATATCCCTGATCCCAATCGACGTATATATCTCGTAGCTCGCGCGGTGCATATAAGAGAGGCGCGCGGATGATACACAGGGAATGCGCGCGGTCATCGATCGATCCTGGGCTCTGCTGCTTCTGCTGCCGCTGCTGCTCTTGGTCCAACCTTGAAACGGAATTCGGCGCGCGACTCTTCCAACTTTCCTCTCTCTCTCTCTCTCTCTCTCTCTCTCTCTCTCTCTCTCTCTCTCTCTCTCTCTCTGGAGCCGACAGCTATGAAATCGTCCGTGATTGCTCCCCCGCTCGCAGCTCCTATATCGTCTAAGAGCCCAGCCTATATGTGTGCAAGTTGTAGCCCCTCCGTTGCGATCGAAAGAGACTCGAGTAGTTCGCGCCTCTGATGCTTCCGAAATATCGTGTCCTCTTGCGGCTTTCCCATAGTACTCGAGCGTTTGTTTTCCTGTATATTATATGTGTGTACCGATCGATGCGAGCTCGTGTCACGGGGCGAGGCTGTGACAAAGCGAACAAAATTCTTGTACTCATGAGTTTAAATTTCATTTTAAACAATGAGGAAGATGATAAGATGGGATTTATTATTAAAAACTTAAAGACGTTCTTCCACAAGATAGAAAAACCTAAAGGTATATATTATTGCTCGCGCGTGTCGCAGTAGTATATTTATTAGACGAGCCTGTGCGAACAACGTCCTCGAGGATATAACGAGAAGCGATTACGCGACGTGCGCTCGCGTAATTCCGTTCGCGCATTATATCTATATATATATAGATATAAGAATATAGATATAAGAGAATTACTATATATATATATAGATACGTCAGTCAGTCGATGGTAGTTTCGGTTACGATCGATTTCGTCTCGTTTCGTACGCCGAAGGCCATCGCCTCTCTCGGCGGCTATACAGTTCACTCCACATACCCATTACGTGCACATGCACGCGTCACTTCGTCGGCATCGACATGCGCGTGAGCCAATCTCCATGTGTTACGTCATTCTTCTGTTTCCTTCTGCGATGCGCGGGCGTTCTATTCGTAACGAGAGAGAGAGAGAAGTGCTACTTAGAGTGAATTTTTCAGTTCAGTCCAAGCGCAAAGTCCGCAAGAGGTGGTCGAGCGACTAAACGAGTTTCTCGAAAAATCAATTGATCCCGATTGTTAGATATATAAAGCTATAGCGGCATGGGAAAAGCGATTACGTATACATGTATATATAGACTAGTAGTAAAGTTTCCAGTCGTTAAAGCCTGTGCACGGACCCCTCGAGAACCTGACTATAGCCTCGACATTTTCCCCGCTCCTGGAATATCGCTGATTCACGAAAAAGTCTCTCTCTCTCTCTCACTCTCTCTTTCTTCACACCCCGCACAGGTTTTTTTCTTCCATCTCCCTTTTTCACTTTTTTTTTTCCATCCCGCCGAAGAGATTAACTTGTCAAACATGACGTACGCAGCTTCGCGCGAACACACATACACACACACACACATATATATAGAGAGAGAGAGGCTTGTGGACACACGCACATCATGCCAGGACTAATGGGTTATTTCAGGTAATTAGCTAAGCGTGCAGAGAGCAGATACACACGGGGTCGTCGATCGTGCGCGCGGCCAGCAGCTCTTTCGCGCGAAAATAAAAACACTCTATATATATATATATATACACCATCTTACCGAGTCACCCGCGCGCTTTTATTTTTCGGCCAGCGGCAAAGTTTTGCTACATATATCCCGCGCGACGATGCCAATCAGGTGAGAAATTTCACGCCTGCGGTGCGTGTGAGTGTGCGCGTCAAGGTGTTTGTATTTAGAATGAGAGAGAGAGAGAGAGAGAGAGAGAGAGACGATGAAGCTGGTTATACGATGCACCCGAGTAAAGTGGGATGTGGCCGCAGCCTCAACTGCAGCCGCCGTACGAAGTTCGATAATGAGCTCTTGCTGCTCTGGATTATTTTCTTTTGTCTTGGCTTGCGGGCAGCTCCCGGTGTTGTTGATGCAACGAAATGAACGTCTGCAATTAGGTCAGCTTGGCATGTGATCAGTTTACGATTGGTTATTTGAACTTGAATAAATATGTTGAACAAACCTTCTTCTATTTAGTAATTTGAATCGTGTTATACCACATCATTCTATGATCACAAAAATGATGTCTGAATGTCGCCAAACTTCCGTTCTCTTAGAAGCGAGTCTTGTTTTCTCTCGTTATTCTCCTTGTTTTCGATTTTACCATAAATTTCATTTTCTTACATTCATTACGTGATGGTCGTTAGGTGACTGTATAGTATTACCGATAGTTCACTAATTCAGAAATTAATGAGTTTACTCCTTTGGCTCGATCTGATCAATCGATTCATCTTTATTAATGTTATACCATGTTTACAAATCGCAACGATTACCCCAATAACACCTTACATATAACACGTTTTGGCTAAAAAAGAGAGAAAGTAATGAAAGAATAGAACGTATCATGAAAACTCGATACCAACATCTGCTCGCTTTCATCAGAAAAAAAAGTATTCCCCTCAGCCGTCCCTGCAGCAGTCCATTTTTTAATAAACCCCACACAGGCCGCGCCGCGCGCATCCGTATCAATCTATAAACTCTCTCGGCAGCTCGGCTCTTCTCTCGCCCTCGTCGTCAACATCGTCTCTCTTTCCCTCTCTCTCTCTCTCTTCTTCGCTCCGTCCTCTACTCTTCTCTTCTTCCCTCTCCTGAAAAGCGAGGCGAAGCTCGTTATACGTCGTGACTCGGCGCTTCCCAAGCTTTCTCGGCCTGCAGCCCTTTTGCTTTCGCTTCTTCTTCTTCGTCTTTGGACTCCTCCTTCCGCTTCTTTTCGCCTCGCTCTTCGCCTCGGAGCTTATATACGTACCCTTGGATATATTCGGTCAGACGCGCGCGACTCTGGAAGCTTCGTGGATTGCCTGTGGTTCAGGAGTTGAGGGAGATTCGCTGGGCGAATGTTTTACGGTGACGCTTCGGTCGACTTCGAGGAGTTGGAATTGTTTCTCGAGATGGATGTTGAACCGCGTTGCCGATGGATGCTCAAAGTGGCTGACGTTAAACTGGAAGCCGAGAAGTAATGCAGCACATTAAAATATTTTAATCGGAGATTGTTGACACTTTGCATTATTGCCAGATCGGTGACGGTATAATATTTCATTTTGTACAATTTACGCTTATCGAATATTTACAGCTATCTTAACTCGCATATATTTTAATCATTCGCAACATGCATAAATTCTTTTCTTGTGCAGCTTTGATGATGGCAGTATAAGGAAATTCCAAGCCATAACAAGTTTCCTTTACAACAGTTTCGATCGAATATCGCTTATAAGCAATTTAAGGCTGAAAAGTCTGACGTGATCCGAGATAAAAAAAAAGGCTATCTTGCTACACATACATATGCACTCTTCCTTCCTCCACGCTCACACGTATATTCCTGTGCAGAAATCGGGTATAGGCATACGAAGATAGCCGCGGGAAGCCCAGCGACCCGATAATCGCTGATTTTCCTCGGTTCGCGTCACTTTTTAATTACAACCCTCTCGCCGACACATCGGGAATCGAAGCTGCGCATCTCTCTCTCTCCCTCTCTCTCGCGCGCGCGTGTGTGTGTGATGCCTAAAAACCTTTTTTACGCAGAGTCATCCACTCATTCGGTCTCGTGTATACAAGTCCTCGCAAGAGAGTGGGCTATATAACAGTTGCCAATAACGATTTGAAAGGAAGAGGCGAATGAGAGGCATCTTGATCGGTATTTTTATACCCACACGACGGCGATCGAGAAATTTTAACCTTAATTCGAAACACTATATCGTGTAATATAAGTCGGACTTCTCTTAACGCTGTTCGTCCTGCGCTCGATGTGCGTATACTTGCGTGTCTTCTTCTTATTGCTGCTGCCGACGCCGCTACCTCGATTAACTTTTAATAATTTCCGAGTGATGTGCGGAGATAAATTTGTGGCACGCTCGAGCATTGAATTGTTATTTCTTAATTGCCTATTTATTTCTCGCGGCTCGTGAATCCGACAAAATGCTTTTTAAATTCTTTACATACAGTTTCTGTATAGATCGGCGAAATGTTGCCATTAGGATTAAAATTGTCGCCTAAACACATTCGATTAAAAATAATAATATATTTCTAGTTTGAAATTATAGAGAACGTCCGAGCAGCGATTGATTTCCTATACCGCGAACCTCAAGCTCAAATAATCCTCGTGCTCCAATTCAATTCTTATGCGTACACTCGTTGACCTTAGGTTCTTTAAAATTGTGTAATAATAGCTTATTCATCGCGCGGTAATTCTTAGCCGAGATGAAAAAAAGTTTGAGGTTAAACTTCAGAAAAAAGAAAGAACTGAGCGGGACTACATACGTAACTAACCGTAGTGCTCGAATATGTTCAGGAGCGAATTGCGCGACGCGAGTTCCACGAAATAAATTAACGCACTTCGGTAGATTTTAGTTAACGATCAGGCCGACGGTTCACATTCCAACGGGTAATTAACGTTCTCGGTGTAGTTTTTGCGTGGAACAAGGTCTGAAAAATTACAAGCCACAATTAGTGAAATAACAATCATTTGATTAAATTCACTCTTTATTCATATTAGTCTACATTATTTAATCGAAATATTAATAATAATATTGATGAGAAATATACAAGGCAAATGTTATTTTTATAGAACATTAAATATTTCACAAAGTTCTACAGATTTCAGAATCGAACTACAGGTATTATCGCAAGTCAACTTCTTCGAAAGAAATTAGCACGCGGCGGTGAGTTTAGCAAAAAATCGGGGACTCGGGACGAAATTGCGTTAATGGCCGTCCATGCATTCCACGATATATATATGTGGAACTCGAAAAGGAATTGAAAAACTATATGGCTGTAATTGCGTGGCATAGCTCAACATACGGTTAAAACAAAAAAAAAGTACTTTAAGTAGTGCGAGTATCGTTTATCTGTCGAGTAATGAGATTCTCGAAAAACAGTGTCGTAATAGGTTAATGCGAAACCACGGAGATATAATACTGACAAAGTAGACATTTTCGAATATCAATAGTGCAAATATTATGAAATCAAAAGGGAAACATGTTAACATTGGATTTGTAGTCTATTTTTGCGTGGTGTGCGGATAAATGTGACGGTATTCCAATACGCCAATACACAGTTTTAATCAAAGGCAAATCCTTTTTATCCAAATTCATCCCAATTCTCTTGAACACAATATACATCACTCTTTCCTACAATTGTTTATCGAGCCACCGTCCCCATGAAAATCCGTAACACCTCCAAATCTCTTGCCTTGTACCAACAAAAACCGCAGTATTCGATTTATCACTGCATTCTTTTCTTGCACTGCGAGACACATGCAAGGCCTCGAGGTATACAAGGAATAAGAGGAAGAAGAGGAAGAAAAAGTACGAGCTACCGATCCTACACCCCCCTCGACCTCCCGAAAATTGGCGTGTAAATGATACGGCAGCGGAGCGCGCGCGATGATTATTGCCGCTCCGAAAAAGCAAGAGAGCGAATGATTCTCGGAATGTTGGGGGCTTGCGCGTACTCGCGACCGAACGACCGAGTGAGTGTGTGACGAAACGCGAGCAGCTCGCTCGCAGCGTATAGGAATCCGTCGGCATCGGTCCGTGTGTGTGTGTGTGTCTCACCTGACTAATGGACCGGCCAAATTACATTATCGTCGAATCATCCCGAGACTCTCCTTTTCCTTTTTTTTTCTTATTATACCACGGGCCGTAGTTTCGCCTCGTTCACACTGTATATATGTATATGTATAGGGAAGATCCTTGGGAAGTCGCGACAGTTACTAATATGCTCGTGGAGTCGTTTCCACGCGCGAGCGGGGTATACATTCTGGTTCGGATGTATATACATATATATATCTCTCTCTCGGCCAGGCTTTTCGTTACTTTTGTGTGACTGGTCGCGGCCGATTCCGACGAATTAATTAGAGCCATAATGATCGGCGGTATAAGAAGTTATGATTGCCGCGGTCGTCTCTTACTCTCTCGCCATGGGAAAAAAAAATGGAATTCTCTCGCGCGCGCGCGCGAGTAGATATTAATGGGATGTATGTTTGCTCGTTTAGCGGCGTAAACGTTTTCATTAGGCGGCACGTTGAATACATTATTCAGATTTGAGAGAACGAAATGAACATAAATTGCGTTTTCGCGCCTTGGATTAGGATGTATATTAGTGCTGTGTGTGAAAGATAATTTATGTGTACAAGGTTTAGAGTCTCGACTTAATCATCGGTTAGTATGTATGATTGTTTCATTTACCACCTATTAGATCATCAGAGTTCACGAGGTTATTATCTTGAAAACAAGAGCCTTGGTGATGGCCAAACGCAAAAGCATCTGGCCATTATATCTCCTTGACCAATCAATCAATTTCGAGAGTTTCGAGTGCAACGATACGGTGAATCGAATTATTTAAGTTCTCGTTAGATATGGATACACAGATCTAAGCTAAACCGACGCCAGTCTCCGAATTAGCGATGCAACAGAAATTTTTCACCCAACTAAGTTTCAGTTTCCAAAGTCTTTAATTTTAAAATACAAAGAATCCTTCCGCTACGCGACAATGAAAATTTGTCCGCTAAGCTTGACAATACGTTATTCTACATCGTGAGCGCACGCGCGCATGGAAAAAGCCATGAAAAGGGGAACTGGAATTCATATAAGAACGGACCACGAGTAAAATATACGCTGGTATAGAGCGAGAGAGAGAGAGAGAGAGAGAGAGATCTTGGCTTGTCTATATGTATAGAGACGAAAATAGCGCGAGAGACGGAGGGAAACGCTCTTGGCCGCGAAATATCCGCGCGTTGCAGGCTTGCTTGCTCGGCGCTCGCATTAACGGCTCGACGAGCTTGTCAGTTTCCAGGAGTCTGCACTCCGTGTGCCCCGGGTATAGCCCACGTTAGCCGAGAACGCGCGCCGCGCTGCCGATGACACGAATCTTTGTCTCTCCGTTGGACTGACTCTCTCTCTCTCTCTCTCTCTCTCTCTTTCCTCCTCAGCCAGCTGGGCTCTGACACGTCCTCTCCACCTCTGCAGGCGCGGCACTTTATCCTCCCGACCGACCGAGGGAGGAGGGTGACTCACTCACTCTCTCTCTCTCTCTCTCTCTCTCTCTCTTCACTTGCTTTTTACAATCGACAGCGGAGAAAAAGAACGACGAGGAAAGTGCGAGAGGGTCCCAAATCGAAATGAGGATCGCGCGCATAAAGAGTGATAGACGTGTAGATGGCGTTCGTAGAAGGGGTTATATATACCCAGGGCTGCGTGTTGTGTAATTAGTTGCACTGCAGCGGTATTGTTCGCTGGGATATTTTTGTGAATTTTTTTTTTCCTTTTTGCTTTTGTGAATTACTACCTTTTCGGTACTGTTGAACGTGTGGTGATTTGTGAAAATTTTAATTTCAAGACATAGTAATACACTGGATTACTTGTTTGGTATATTTTCAACGGAAATTATGGCTTTAATACAATCGATTTAGAGATGCATATTTTCATGCTATTTTATTTATACACTGAAACTTTTTGTATGTAATAATTTTTCAACATCCGTATTGCATATTTTTAACTATTTATTTGATATTGTAACAAAGTAAGTAACGAATTTCAAATTCCGAAAATTCAATATAATTGAAATTCTTCGCTGATATATCTATATAGACTCAACCGAAACTCGGGCATTTTAAAACGAAAACTTCGAGAAAAATGCTTAGAGCACATTATGCACGTATACCTGCGTAAGGGCGGAGACAGAGACGTGGAGTACGTGCAGTGCTCGCAGACAGTGGCGTATACGTCGCCCCCGTCGTCGTGTCTCCGTCAGCAAAGAGAGAAAGAGATGGAGGATAGAGGCTCCTGCACGAGCATAAGCGAGATATATATATATAGAGCGAGAGCGAGAGAGAGCGAGTAGTAGTCGTTGTCGTCGTCGTCATCGGAGCTGTCAGAGCCAGAGCTTCTCACTCCCGCAAAAATAATTACCGGAGCGAGAGACATAGAGTAAGAGAGAGAGAGAGAGAGAGAGAGAGAGAGAGAGAGAGAGAGAGAGAGAACGAGCGCTCCCTGGAGTAGATATCCTGGAGCCGAAGGCTATTGTGCCAATCGGACGGACGCCTGCGAGGACTCGGCTCGATAAGCACGAATGCTCGACGCTAATAAAAATTCATTTGTCTCCGTGTGTACACTCTGGAACTCTCCGAGATTTTAAAGGGGGCGCGAATGGAGCCGATACGAGACGTTTTAAATAAGGAGTTTTGCCAGGCGAGTCCTGGTATTCAATTCCTTTGTCGATTGTAAGGTGGCTCATATTGATCCCCGGTGGGCTTACGTCTTTGGAGCGTCGATTAATTGATGGACATGTCGATTGTGGATTTAGATCTGGGTCGGTAAAGGATGTTTCTTGCACAGGATACTCTTCTGAAATTTCATCCTGAATTACGTACTTACAATGAACTTTATCTATGACAAGTTTAACTTGTTCGGGTGGAAATAATATTTGCGTTATAATTCAGTCTTTACAATTGTGAAAGTAATAAAAATTGATTTTCAATAATAAAATACGAGATATAAAAAAAAAAAGTTTGCTGTACAAGTTCTAATTATTCTTACTTAATCGAATAAGCTGCAATGTCGGTGTAGAAAATCCAAAGACATACACAATAATGTGTGCATTTAAAACTGGGTGCGTAATTAAATTAAATTCTCACCTGAAAGAAAATCCAAAGAGACAGAGAAATAACTCGCTATCGAAATCCGCGGAGACGATAATTCAATAAATTCCTCCAAACAAAGATCGCAATCCGCACAAAAGCGCACACGCATTAACGGCGACAACTGAAATCAGTAATTACCCAATGAACAAATTATTAATCCCCCTCTGCACGTATATAATAAAAAAACGGCATTAAAGCGCAGAAGCTATCAGTGGGAGCAAAAAAAAAGCTGCGCATAAGAATATCATTATACCATCCTGGAATTCTCGCGAGACTCGAGGATATCAAGTCTCGCGGGCTTTTTTTCCCTCGCCATGTAATCCCGATCGAGTGGGCTGATAATTATTCCGAATTAATAAAGCGAAGGGGTTGGTTTGTTTGTTTTTTCCCCGCTCCGGAGACGTGCGATTGTTTTCTCGAGAATGAGTATATACACGAAATAAGGACAAAGTAGACGCTCGGCACGCCTTGACGCCTCGGAACATAAGCGCCTGGTTCTCTCTCCCCGATATTCGATAAATCCGCGGATGCGTAATGTATTCTCGTGGGATCCCTCCCTCTCTCTCTCTCTCTCTTATTTTTTTTTCTCTCGTTGCGCGCATACGGGATTTTGTGCAATGCGGCGTCATAACGACCTAATCGAACAATTTCCCCACGCTTATCTGGATACCAAAAGGCGAGACAATGGGAGCGCGGTTTTTTTTGTGCGAATTATATGTATTTCGCGCGCTGTAGCGTTTTATGAATGCGTATTGATATGGATACGACAAAATATTTCGTTTTTCTTTGAAATGTAAGCTCAGTATAATACCTCTTCAATTTACACCACTAGAATATTTATATATATATATTTATCATTAGTAAATGATTGTGGTTTTAAGATTCTACAGCTGATGTATAATTATTAAACACAAAATAATTAATATACTTGTGTGTAGTGAAATAATTGATAAATATGTGAAAAATATAGAAATGTGAAAGTTTATATGCTGTGTTTGTTGTTTGGTTTCAGAACCAGACCACTGCGGGCTAAAAGAACTCGACGCTGTTCCAGCCAAGAACCACTCATAAAAAAAAAAGGAAACAATACAATTAAGCTCGTTTTAATAAGTTTGTATGTAGTTCTCATTTTAAGGATGTATAATAATGTAAGTGTTGAATAAACAAACTTCGTTAAGAGTTACACTTTATTAGCACTTTAAACCTCTTTTTAATGTAAATACAATGAATTATTATAAATAAATCTGTAATTAATCATCTACCTCGTTGTTAATTATTTATTAAAACTGCCTGAAACAATAAACATTCATCACAATTTGAATATTCAATATTGTTTAAGTAAAATCTACATTTCAATAATTGAAATAAAACAAATCGTTTACATATATATTCTTTCTTTTTGTTGATGTTTTTTGATGTTTAACATTGCTGAAGTTAAAATACTATAGTAGTGTCTGGAATTAGCTAAGTAATACGAACTAAATTTTATTTATTCATTCGTTAATGTTGTTGTGAATTTCTTCAAGCCTATATTTTCAATTTCTCGATTTACGTACAACTGGTCAATTGTAATTTAAAAATAAACTAAACTATTTAGGAGTAAATAGCATGTCCAGAATAATTTTAATATCTCCACAAGTGGCCTCTACAGCAGAAACGAAAATCAATGCTTCCAAAGGTAAGTTCAGATAATGTTTCTAACGAGACATCGATTAAAAAATAAATAGTTTCAACAAAGCACAAACAAATAACACATTCTTTAATTTACATATCGCACAATCCCATACCAAACATTACCCACCGCGCTGGCAATCAAAGTTTTCAAAGTCCCAGCGCAGTAGCAACCATTAAAAATTAGGTTAAACTCAAAGAGTTAATAACCCTCGCTCTTAGGTTCGCAACTCGCACAAACTACTAAAACATTCCCTCGAAGTAGAGAGAAAAAAAAGGTCGCGCCCGGGAGAAACTTCAAATAATCCTTTCTACCCTCGAGCATCAAAGCTCCTTCATAGTCAATTTAACGTTTTGCACGAGCGCGGCATAAAACGTAGCGGTAGCAGCGGCGGCGGTGGCAGTAGCAGCAAGATGCCGCGCACCGACGCGCAGAAGAAGCCAAGTGCACGACTTACAGGTTACACAGCGCTTATATACTCTCCCTTCGCCC
>UELV01090969.1:13606-29083 GCA_900490015.1 Megastigmus stigmatizans
CCCCCCTACTCTCGCGTCGATCTCGTTTACCGAGAACAAACCCGACTGAGAGACGAGAGAGAAATCGACTGAAAGAGAGAGAGAGAGAAAGCTTTGAACGCGCGGATCTTTTGTGTGCGTGGGGGGAGGCACGAGGGGGGGTTAGGAAAGAAATTTCGCGAAATGAGAAAGCTGTCGTGCAGAGGAAGGCGCGGCGGTGAGGCAACTCTCTCTCTCTCTCTCTCTCTCTCTCTCTCGCACACCCTATATACTCATGCATCATTTATAAAGTCTCCTCGGGCTCTTACGACTAGCGACAACGAGTAATTGTCTGATACGCTCTCTCGGTTTCTCTCGTCCTCCCACCGTATCGCTTCGAAGCTAGAGGGAAGCTGGTGGTACGCATACAATACAAGTGTGGCGCGGTGTATAAGCGACGGGAAAAGAAACAAGAGGCAGCCGTAAAAGAGCGACTCTCGAACCCACCTAATTAACGCCCAGCTCGTGAATAAATTATGCTTTGTGTAGGTGTGTGCGTGTATTTGTGATGCGACCAGGGAGGAAGGAGAGGTTTCGTTAAATTTTCCCGCGATGAGATTATACAGTTGGAGAGGTGGCTTGCGACACTATATATCCGAGTGGGGCGATGCGTCGCGCTCGAATGACGTTATATAGCTCGCATCTCGTCACTCTAATTAGAGGAAAAGTGGCGCGCGCTGTCCTCTTGGACTCTCTTCTTCCTTTTTTTCTCGTTCCTTTAACGAGGCAGCTGAAAGACCGGACGGTTACATTCGCCATCCATTGTCTTTTGTTTAAGAAGTTCATTATCGCCTAACCTAAATATATCGCGAAGGAAGCGGATTCTCTTTATATCTTGCGAAATGCGGTTGTATATCGTCGATTATTAAATGCGTATTGTTGTTCATTGTTAAGGTTTTCTTGTTGAATGTTTTAATTACGGCGAGGGTACAATTATATTTTTTTTAATTTTTCGTGGTATTATTAGTTCAGGTCGACTTTGGCAATCGGTGTAATTACTACCTGTACCATAGTTACGATTAAAGGAGTGCAGCGCGGCGAATGTGGGACGCGGAAAAGGACCGGATCCAACACCGTAAATCCAAGCTCACCTATATACGGTATATAATAATAATAACGTAACAGCGCAGTAGTAAGGGTCTATGCTTAGGTTCCCCTTCAATTACGATCGCCGCGGTCCTCGTCGTTTAATCAGCTCCCGAAGGCCTTCCCCGGATCAAAGAATTCACCCTATACACACACACGTGGTCTATACGCATCTGCGGGAGGGACAAGTTTCGCCGGAGGGATTCCAGCAAAACCATTAGCTCTTATTACATTCCTTTTGTGGGTTGTCTCGCATTCGCGGTTAAGGATAATTGATTTTTCCTCCTCCCTCCTTCTACTTTCCTTTGCGTCGCGCACTCATGATTGATCGACTCCCACTCCTATAATTAGATCGCTGCGCTAATCGGTCGTCGATCTGCACCCCGCACAATAACGACCATTAATCGAAAGCGACGCGTGGCCACGTGGCCGCATGTTTATAAATATAAATCTGCAGCGGAATTCACGTTCGTAGGCTGCAGGCTCTGTAGCAATTTGATAAAACGCCGCGTCACAACCGCGTGCTTTTGTCGCTTGTGGACAATAGACGCGGAACGAGGACTCGACGTCACGAGGTAACGTCGTTAAGTAACGTGCTATATAAATATATGCACGGCTGCAGTATGCGTGTATACGTTATTACATAAACGAAATGAGGAAGTTTGATAGAAGAGTCGTCAAACGGATTTCGCTAGTTGCGCGTGCATATCAAGATTAAAGTTCGAGGTGTAAAGTTGGCCCGGAATAGAAGGAAATCGGGATTTGCCCACGGAGAATTTTCCCCGTTAATACGTGATAACCAGAGATTACGCTCTACAGAGAGTGAGAGAGAGAATGCATTAAAGCGACGCTGTTAAGTTCAACGGTGCGATTCTCGAGAAAAACTTTAGTTCGGGCGATGAGTACGTGTTTGTGTATGAGCGAAGCAAACATCGAAGCGCCGCCGAAAAAAGCCATCAAACCGCGAGATAGAGAGAGTCAAGAGAAACGCTCGCGACAGAAAACAATAAAAAACTTAATGAATAACGAGAAATCGGAGATTTATATAAAGCGGATGGAAAAATGCGAGAGCGCGGAATTCCTTTGGAAGGCGAAACGCTTGATAAATGGATATAAACCCGCGTGGAATTTCGAATGGCTATCGAGTGGTGTTTCGTTGCGATGGCCCAACACTTGAATTTTCGCGTCTTTTTTTTTTACTCGTCGAACGCTGATACGATTTCAATGGCAGTTAGGTGACAGAATTAATTCTAGATACTAAATTGTAATTAGATTTACTTTGAAATAGATTACGATTGACGTAAAAATAACGTTGACTTAGACGAAAGGACAACAGACGGATGTATATATACAATTTGAAATCAGAGAAATTCGTACGCTTGGATAAATAGAGGAACGATCGAAGTAGAAACTTTCCTATAGTTTTCTATTTCGAGTACAACGTACGGCACACGGTTTGATTGAAACTTGGAACTAATTCCGTTTCAACGTATATACACACATTAGCCGATAAAGCGTCGCCTTCGCTCTCGCAACCTCTCCTAGAATAGAACTCTGACGTTTCGTATAAGGCAAATATAACGATTAGAAAAAAAAAAAGAAATAGTGTAATTAATTTCATTCTATAAAAGTGGAATGTCACGTGTAGCGAGCGACGGAGCGCAAGGTCGATAAATAAAAAAAAAAAAAGAACAAATTACTTGCGACCACAGATGCAATTAGTTAGGTAAACAGACTCGCGAGGATCATTTGTATCCATCATAAACTGCACTGTATGAATGAACGAACCTTTTTTTCCCCCCGTTCATTGCGGACACCTTATTTTTAACCCGATACAAGGCTTAGTTACATTTTTATGGGAAATTCATGGCAGATTAATCTTTGTGTGTATGTAATTTTCAATTCTAAATCGGTGTACGGAACTTTACCTCGTCATCGTTAGAATCATAGGCTCGTTAATTATTCTAGCAATTATTTTTCTCTTTTATATCGATACGTACAAAGTGAGCAACGACAATGTATGCAAAAAGAATTAAAGAGAGTCAGAGCAAATAAAACTAACCGTTTTTTTTTTATAAATGTAGAGGATAATGAATTTAACAAACTATTAATGTCACGAAAGAGATACATGTATAGCAACTTCGTAATTACGAGCAATTTAAAATATGACGTAAAAAAACATAATACGGTCGAAAAAACGAAAATTACGCAAATAAATAGCTGGCAGTTTAACACGGTCGTTTTGTGCGCAAAAAAAGCATCCTCAAAGCACGTTTGTCCCTTCGCGCGCATACATTAAATACCACGCTCCAAGCACGTAACATGATTTTATTCACATTTTAATCGCTGCAGTGGCTCGTATAAGCGCGGCCACGTTAAAACACCGTATATTATATATCCCTCGTCAGCCACTTGTTAATGGATCCGATTATCCTCTATCCTAAAAGAAATCGACCTCACTCCATCCGTAGTAACAAAGCTTTCGACAAAACTACCCCCGAATCGTCGGTTTAATCGTCGCCAACGTCAGTTAAATGCAAAAGGCACAGCCGATCTAATCAAACCGAGTGCGACGCGCTGATCAAGAGTTATCCCAGTGTCGAAATTGGCAGAGACCGATCAGGTGGGTATATGTCGACGATAAAAACGACTACGGCACGAAACGACGTTGCTTACTGGACCAGAGAGAGAAGCTCGCGCGTACCAGTCGTTAACGTCCAAAGCGCTGCGGCTTTGACCCCGAAATTGACCCGATACTCGGACCTACTTTGAGGCGCGCGATTTCTCAGGGTCCGAGGGCGATATCTTTCCTTTTTTTATCGCAATCGTTTCCCGCGCCCGAGATTTCAGTCGTTCCTCCTTCCGTTGAACTCTGTGCGGGATTTCTTTCTCTCTCTCTCTCTCTTTCGCCTTTATGCCTTTCGCTCTCTTTGTTTAATGTTTCGGGGCTAAAGCGTATTACTTTCAGTCGCTATGGGCCGTCTTTCCTCCTCCCTTTTCTTTTTACGCTACCTATATATAGCTACGAGCTTCCGAGTTAATCCTTATATAGCTGCTCATTGACTTAAGGGAGTTGTGTTTGTATTTTGCTACGATAAAATGGAAAATAAAAGTTTGGCTAATATATACAATTACTTTCAACTCCAGTCTATGTACAATAAAAAAAAACTAAAGGCGAGCGAATCGCTGCAGTGTGTATTTTTATTTTCAGTCTGTAGTTTTCGATAGTCATCGATTTCTCGTTTTGTTTTTGAAATCTGAGCGTTTTCCCATCTTTCGCCGTATAGAAAGTAACAACGCAGGCCCGAAAAGTGCTTCCGTAACTGTTTGTCGATATATACCGGAATAGTCCGAGGTACAAACACTCTCTGGCATCGGCGCAGTGATCCTCTACGATCGCCATGACGCTGCTAATGCTGCTGCACACATACATATATATGTGCCATCAACCTTCCATGCATGAGGTGTTCCCGTTATCCGTTTTCTCTCTATATATGCCTCTTCCTCTCACTCGCCGAACAAATGTACGATTTATAACCGGGTATAATAACAGTTTGTGTACGTGTATAGCGCGGACTCGAGAGCTTTAGACCCTTCATGGATGCAGTGCTTGTAACGCGGTGTATAATGTATATCGCGATAACAATGCATAAGGGCATTTTTTGCACTCTCGATAGACTGCGTTGATTGTTTGTATATGCGCGGATAAAACTCACGGTACATTAATAATTCATTTTGAGAATGTATTAAGTACTGCAGATAATAATAAACTGTCGTCAGATTTAGAAATTACGAGATACTATTTAAGCAAAATAACGAAGTCAGATTTTTGACAAGAGCTTCTATATCTATACAGGCCTTTTCAATTTTTCACGCTTCCGTAGCCTGAAAAAATCCCATCCTAAGACTTAATTTTGCTGCACAGTCGACCTCAATTTCCCTCGATCGACAGGCCGAAAGACGCGCGCCGCGCTGCAATCGATAAAATTAAAAGTGATTGAAAAGACGGCGAAGAGTGTGGTTATTTCAAAAGCCACGAGGCGCGCGCTCGCAAATACCCGAGAAAAAAAAACCGTTCACTCCATCAATAACATGCACATTCGCTAAGGGCAATTCTAAAATCTCAAACTAAAATTCCGCCCGAGATGTTTTGCATTTACACTCGGCGAAAGAAAAATTCACCCTCCAAACAATTTCTCAGACTTGGCATCGACTTTAAGCCACCATAAAGCCCCGAACGTACCGCAGACTCTATCTCTCTCACTTAGCGGAATATTTCTTTTAATTAAAAAAGCATTTTTGTATCCGCAGCTCGCAACCGAGTCGTTATCCCCTCCTCCAGCGAGAGAGAGAGAGAGAGAGAGAGAGAGAGATAGAGAGAAAGTATAGCCACTGTAGAGAGGCTCCTTGAACAAACGCCATCCCCTGTAACTGCGGAGCTTCTTCTCTTGGCGCTCACACACACACACACACACACACTGATTGCACGTAGAACCAGTTCAGTGGCGGCGGCGAGGCGTGAAAATGATTTTCTGCCCGTCGCCGGTGGCGCGACAGGTAGACCGTGTGCAATGCTCGTGGAAAGAGGAGAGTGAGAGTGAGTGCAGAGAGAAAGAGAGAGATAGAACACGAGCGCACAATAACACGCGAGCGCGGACAACTTCTCGTTAACCTCCGCATCGCCGAGCGAGTTTTCCCTGTACGTAGTGGCAGTGTGAGTCTCTTTGTGTGTATGTGCTATGTGTCTCTCTCTTGGCGCTGTGTATAAGTGGGAAGCTCGAAGCCCCGTGAGGAGGTCGGCGCGAGCGCGCGTATACAAGAGCCTTTTACACTTCCGTGCACGGCACCTCGCCCCTTCCTCCCAGCGTCTCTGTACTTACTACCTCTACATATATATATATGCTGCTGCCTCTTGCGTTAATATTTTAGAATGAGATTCCCGAGCTATTGCAGAAAGGGGGAATTTTCGGATATTTTACGCTTTAATACGGACTCGTGAACCAGTGCAGCGCGACGAAAAGTTGGTCTATATATGTCATAATGATGAAGCTTTATGATTGAACAAACATTTGGTACAAGTGTTTATAGCATTTCAGAAGTGTATTCTGCGAGAAGTAGAATCCGATTTGAGGGAACGAATATGTGGATATGATGGAAGAAGCGTATTATACACGTCTGACTATTTGTGTATAGCGGAATTACTCGCCGCCCAAACGCTGTTTATACACACTTGAATCTCGGCAAAGATAAAGGCCGCGGTACATCAGTCTCTTTTTTATATATACTCGACGAAATGCGGAGAGGAAAAATACTTTATTTCGCAAACATAAACCCTTTGCATTACAAAACTTGACTCTTTCAGCTTTTACGACGCGAATCCTTTAATCTTGTTACTCGCGATGCTGACTTTATTCCGCGTATTCTAAAGTATCCAAGAAATTGTGTCTCAAAAGTACAAATTCTTCTCCTATAGATATTGAAAATAAGATTTGACGATCGTAAATGTACGGTAATATCGTTGAAAATTACGTAAGGATATTTTATCATTGGTTAAAAAGAACGAGAAGATCCGAAACTGATATTCGTCCTACCTTTGAAATATAGTATCATAGACTGAAATACCAGAAAACTTGGCAATGCACGCTAGATTTCCAAGGCATCCGCAATATCGCCGCGAAATATCAATTTCTATTTGAAAAGGATCGAGCGTGTGCAAAACATCCAGGAAAAAAAGGTAAATCTCTCTAAACTCGTTGTGGTATTTCTTATCATCGCGCGTGTCGCGCAGCAGGTGACACGGAACGAGGAGTCCCTGTCGCAGGAGCTGCTGGTGCATCGATGACGGATCCTCCGAGTTCGCGGATATCGCGACGCCGCTATGAAAGGCTCTACGTCTCGGCAGGATTTATGATCTCGCGCCTTATAAAAGATGGTCTCTCGCCTATTATCCCAGACATGGGACGTGCGCATAATCGACGCGTCAGAGAGTCACGACACGGCTCGAGAGTTCGTCCTTGTTCGCGAGCCACGCGTGAATAAACAAATTCCGATGCACAAGAGAAAGGAGCGTCGACGACGCCTTCACACCGCGGAAGTTTTATCTCGTATAGCTTAGTGTGTATATCGATCGCACCGAGGGAATTTTTCGTTTCGGATTTACAATATCGGTGACCTAGAAAAGTGTACATTGTCGCGAGTGCATTTTTTCCGATATGTAGCGGTGGATCCGCGTAGCGGTATGGGGTGGGAAAATGTCTGGCTCGGAAGGTTTAACGGATATAATGCCCTGCGGGGTCCCGGGATTTAATCGACCCTGACGGCGCGGAGTTTGTCTATTATTTGAGGTTACCGAAAACGTGGCGAATCGATGGAGAAAAAAATTATCCGTTGATATATCGAAGAGGTATACCTACGGGTATTCTTCTGCATTGCTGTGCCGAATCAATATAGTCCCAGCGCAGCGGTACATGAAAATATGTCTCGCGATGTATATGTAAAAGATCGTACGTCGTTGTAACTTTTAACTGACGTTCTGCAAATCGGAAATGAAAAATTAAATTATCGTACATACTTATCTTTTTAAAAATGTCCATTGATGAAACTTTAGAGCTTCTAATAGGCAGCAAACAACTCGTCGAAAAGTTAGTATACCTGTGCCAATACCCTATCGACCCCAACCACAATATCGAAGAAAGACTCGCGCTATAATTTATTATATAGCTAAATAATTATTAATCCATTTTTGTTTACTACATATTTCCATCATTCTATGAAGTAATATGCCACTTACTTATCCCTCAGCCTTGTCCCCCTAAGTAATTTAAAAAATTTTTCATCACCCGTAGAAGCTGGAAGAGATTCCCGGAATAGTTTAAAAACTATAATGGATAACGGATGAATGCCATCATCACCATAAATATGCCATTAAAATTTCCCTTGAATTGAAGCTAAAAAAAGAAGACAGAAAAGGAAGGAAAAATCGCCATCTCATCTTTACGCGCGTCCCATCCCTTCCGTTCAGGATCGGAGGGTGAGGCCATTAATAAAACCGCATAAAGCACAATGGGATCCGCAGTTTATATAATCAGCATTAAAGCGAGAAGGTATACCTTATAGAGCGCCGTGATTTTTCCCCTTCTCGCGTATAAAGTCTCGTTAGCCTTGGCAGCCAACCGCGTGAATTTGTCCGCGACGAGCCTATTCTCCGTGAACGAGCCGCGCGCTATATAGGATTAGGATGAGGCAATTTATATATAATATATCGGCAAGAGAGCTCTTGCCGAACGGTATACCATCATTCGTATGTATTATACGTAGGCTTAATTAACTCTGTCTATAGAGTGTATGTGTGTCTATCGCGTCCGAGAATGGGGATATTCGGAAATTTCAATATCGCCGAGCACATGGGAGCTTTTCGTTAACTCGCGGAAATGACCGGAGGCTCCGGTGTCCAACGCGCGCGCGACACTACCACCCGACTAATTAAGCGAAACGAGAAAGGAATTACCGATAATTGCTGTGTTGTTTCCATAGGCCAGTAATTTTTCGTTGCGACCATATAGTGCACTTTCATTGATTCTTGCCGAAAGAATCGTTATTGCGCCGTCCTTGCATTCGTCGTTTTGCACGCGGTCGTTATTCAGTTTTTCTTCTTCAGTTTAATAAATGAATAACAAAGTGCGAAATAAGATAATTTAATGAAATTGATGAAGAGTCGTTGCAAGTTCGTTTAAAATACTTGAACTTTTATCCTCTTTTTTTTTTTCTTTTCTTTTAAATTATCGAATATTTAACGATCGTGGCAGATGCAGTGGAGCGACGGAGCGGAAAGTTTGTGCTAACCGCATGTATATATCCGAATCGAAGTTTTACATTTTCGCGATCCACTAAATAACCGCGCGCGCGCGGAGCTTTTCAATACTTACCGCGCTCGACCGCGAGATATCGAACTTTAAAACAAACTTTGTATACGCGCAACTCGGTTTACTTTCCGCGCTCACCGAGCCTCGTTCGGCACCAGTCCGCTTTATGATTTTATTCGCATTTTCTGTTTACTCCGCGGCAACAAAAAAAAAAAGAAAAAAGAAACTGTTTTCACAAGCTCGAAAACCAGATAACGCGGCGGTAAATGATAAAGCGGAAAAGTTGCTTCGCCGCTATCATGTCCTACTTGTAAATATTTCAAATCCCCCATGACCACGCGATAATTCGTATATATATCCGTGTACCGTTTCTCCGCGATCCGATGATTATTCCAATTATCCAGGTAATGAACTAGAGCGTAACCGCGGGTAAAAATAGAAACATACTAAGATGTGGGGAAAAACGCGCTTGCGCCTTTTTATCGGCCTGGATTTTTCTTCGCGTCGACACGTAATTCGTGCAGTGCACCGCGATTCAGTTATATACACTCGTCGAAACTTGGGCGATCGGCGCGCGATTGACGGCGAGCAAAAAACACGACTGCGACGGTTTACTTTCAAGCGCGATAAAAGCCGCGCGCCGGCGCATTCTCATTCCAATGGGACAGGGGAGGGGAATTTCTCGCAGCGTGTAAATAAAACCAGCCGCTGCGAAACTTTGCATCGAGACACCGTGCAACGTGAGAAAAGAGAGAGAGAGAGAGAGAGAGAGAACGGAAGAAGCGCGCTCGAAGAAAGTTCGCTCGACAACCCAGTTCGGGCCTCCCCGCGAGATATGATTCAAAATGCACACGACGGCACAAGCCGCGTCGCTATACGAGCTAAGAAGAAGTTGAAACTTGGGCCGGTTGGTACGCGAGAGAAAGGCAACAAAAAAGAAGCGGAGACTTAGTTTTGTAGCCGCGCGACGAGCAGCCGACGAAACAGAACTTTCCTCATTTCCCTTTCGCTGCCGCGTCCCGTAAACGCCAACTTTTTTAAAGCATCTTTTCAGTGCCTTCGCGGAGAGAGAGAAAGAGAGAAAGAGAGAGAGAGAGAAAGAGACTCATGAAGTTGCTCATACGCTGCCATCGGAGCTGCGCTTGAAAAATTACTTTCGCCGATGCGAAGAATTCCGCGGCGGCGAGGGACGGAAAGAACGACTGCGCCAGCGGCGCGATTCTAATCTGCGAGTTGGCCGAGTCTACGAGAAAATAGGCGCAATTAGGGTTCTATTTCCGGATGAAATTATTACTTGAGCGAGAGTGCGCTCTTGCTCATTATGCTCTATTTGCCTTTTTCTTCTCCCTCTCTCTCTCTCTCTTTTTGATTTCCTGCGACGTCCACTTGCAGACACACACACATTCTCTGCCTTTTTGTGTGTGTGTATGTGTGTATGTGCCTGCGCTATACTGTAGGGTCCACTTTGCATATCGTGACGTGTGCGCGCCTACTTTATTAGTTTTGCTCCGTCTAATGAGGTAACTGATTTTTTTTTTTTAATATTTAGCAGTGCTCGTTTTCATTGTTTTAGAGAATAATGAAGGCATGAGATACTTTACTTTTACCAAAAATGTCAATCTAATTTTGTATCTTTAATCCATTTTAAACGAAGTATACTTAAATATTTGAAGGTATGCATTTTAAGCTTATGAAGATCTGTGGAATTAAACGTTAACGTTTATATATAAATGTTTATATATGGTTATAAAGTTAACGTAAGAAGTGCTTACGAGCAAAATATAAATAAAACTTAATAGTGCAGGAATAAAAATATTTTTATTCGCGATCGGGCAAAAATGTGGATTTTTAAATCTCGATGAAATGTGAAAGCTCCAATGCAAAAAAGTATTTATTAGCCCGACCTGAAGAAAAATTTTTTAATTCAAATAGAATAATTTTGATGGTGAATTCTGAATATTTCACCAGCTCTTGTATTGCGACCATTCTTTAATTTCTTGCTGTACGCGACGATGTCCTTTCAATCCTCAAATCTAAAGACATGACGTTATTAATGAAATACATTTTATTCAAAGAATATGTAAAATACGGCGCACATAATTTTCCTGCTTTAATTTATCGCGCTTAAAAAGGATTAAAACGCCTTTATCTTAAGCTTCTTAACTTTAACTTCTACATTTCATGCCACGCAGCAGTCATTTTTATATCGTCGCCATTTTGTTCCAATCCACCGAGCTCGTAAAGAAACGCTTGAAAACTTTCAAGTAAAAACTCAGCAGAATTTTACGTACAATAAAATAAAAAGATTTTTCATTTTGCCCATCGCGAAAATCTTGAACTATATACTTTTTAACGTCTTGCCGGTATCAATTATATGCTACCTTTCTCCATCGTCGGGTCTAACAAAAGAATAACGACTCCTTTATGTAATCTACCGTACATCAGTCCCTGACAATATTAGCTCCGACAACACGGCAAATCAAAATTCCGCATACGATTTCAACGAGACGCTGCTCTCCCCAACAAAGCAAACAAAGAACGCCTCGCAGCCTTGATTTTATATTAAAACAACATCGAGACTCTCTCGATTCCACGAATTTAAATCCCTGTGCCTCGTATATATCCCAAAGTCGAGGAGCCTGAGCGTATCACACACAAGCTAGAGAGAGAGAGAGCCTCCGTGCGCGTCTTATCTAAGCATCATTTGCATCTAACGACTTTGCTCTCTTCTCGTATATAATCACCTCGATCGCGAATTTCCCTTGTCGCGCTAGTGCCTTTACGAGGAGAAACTCGACCGAGACAAAGACGACGACGACGAGTATAAGGAGACACGGGCCACGGACACGGATGGCATATGAGTTATTGATCAGTGCAACGATTGAATTTAGTGCGCGGTTATTTTTATTGCCCGCTCAACTTTACCTCTGTTACCCGTATATAAGTTATAATAATCCGTACATTATCGATATTTCTAATCGCAATGAAATCCTACCGTGTTCCGAATTGCTTTTAATTATTCCGGTTGACGCGCGTAAGCGTCAGAGCATCATATGACTAATAAGCGATTGCTGTTTGAATTTGGAAAGTTGCACAAAAAAAATGATTTAGCTATAGTGTTAAGTGACTAGTATTATGCAAATGATCGATAATAATTATCAATTTAATGAGGTGCTTTGACGCATTGATAAAGTATCGTATGTTAAAAATGTGTATGAAGGAATCAACATAGAAGCTTTTTGAAATTTACATATGGGAAGGACGTCATCACGTGTAATTTACATTTTCCCTGAAACTTTTGCATATATATGATGGACATATGAAATGAAATCTCCAAGTTTGAACACTCGATTGAGTAAAATTAACGTTGACGAGCATCCGTGGCCAAAAAGCAAACGTTATAAAAAGTAAAAGACGTAAAAATAAGAAAATTAATCAGACGAAGACGCGTAGCTAGATTATATTCTGCATATTTCTTGATTCATTTCCTAAATTCAATTGTCTCTCATTCTCGAATGGTTATTGGATTTATTTCAGAGCGTTGATTGTATTTGGAATTCACAAGAGTAGACATTTTAGGAACGTTTCGCTAAAAAATGCAATAACGAAGGGGCGATATAAAAAAGACTAAATTAAAATTATAATATTAAATTAAAAAAGTGACACGTGCACGTAAAATATGTACAAATTGAATAACCTGACGTAGATGCTACACATATTGACGAATTGAATCAAGATATTTCTTCAATCTTGCTCCAAACTACCGACTTCCATATGCACATTGTTTTTGCAGAAGAAATCAATTGGAATATGATGTTTTGATACCGAATATGAGTAGCTTACCGTCTTTTCATAAATCTTGTGCAACGCGTATGAGCTGATACAGGCGACAAAAACAAGGTACTTCAAACCTGTCATCGAGAATTCAATATGGAGTAGATCGGACAAGAGCGCTTCGTGTTTGTAATGTGCGACAACTGAGATTTCAAAACAGATACAAAACAAAGTAAACGATTTAATAGTTTGTTTATCGTTTCGTGTCATTTTTTTTTTAATTATTAGGTAGCGATTGGCCTGGTCTGATGTCCTGCACGCACTTGACCAATAACAGTCCTGCAAAGTATTCATGTACTTGGATGCCATTTACGAGGCCATTTATCTTATTTTCTAGTACCATATAAATAATAATATTTGAAAATGCAAACTAAGTAAAAAACTTAAACAAGTATACAAATATATTTAAAGCTCAGTTTGTCTTTTCTAGGAGATTCTTTCAAAATGTCTTTTGAGAGGTGCGAGGATCGTTTACCACTATTCGTATGCGCCTGTAACTTGGGAAAGCGCGTGTAAATGAAAATTTTCATATCTACATTCGCAATTTTTGATAGATCATATTGAAACGTTCCGAAAATATTCAGAACATCGTTTTCTTACAGCAAAAGTTGATAAAATGAAAATATAACTGACTACTATCTTTTAGTGTATGGAAACGACTTAATTTTAATTGAAAATAATGCAATCTCTAACTGCGCAGGAGATATTTTAATAATGATCGTGTCTATCGCGCCTCATGTAATACACCTAACTAGAGAAACAGGCGGATTTAGCAAGACACTGATTATAATGAAGTTTTTATTTCAACTCTCTTTTTAAGTGAGTAATACATTCTTTGAAAATACTACATTTCATCATAACTTTGTGGCCTTCAGACCTATCGAATAATGTGTTAGTCTAATTAAAGTTTCATTCATGTTCAACAACAATTAGTTGAACGTTAAAAGAAATAAACTATACAATAATAACGCGCATTAACAAATCGAGCAACAACAAACAAATCGCAAGTATAAACAACTTAAATATACAGTCTGCAAATCCTCGATACAAACCAAAACAGCGGAATAATGAAAATGAAAGCAAAGCCTACATAAGCCGTCCCCGCAGCTGGAAGACGCCACCAGCAACAAGAAAGTAAAAGAAGAAGACAAAAAGAAAACGGCCAGCGAAAGAGCAGTCCGCAAATGAAAAAAAAAAAAAGAAGAAAGAAAAAGAGGAGCCGCTCAGAATAAAACGGGGTATTAGCGGTGGGTCGGTGGGAAAAAAGTGTTCGCCGTCAGAGCCTCGCATTCCGCGAATGCGCCATCGATTTTCCATGAAAACGAATATTATCAGTGAGCCAGAAGCGTCAGTGGCAGCGGCCAACAGTGTTCTGTCCATCCGCGCCCTGCACCGCCACATGCATACATTCATGAGCTCTGCTCTAACGGGGCCGCCGCGCGTTCGACTTTTCCGCGACCGGTTCCTATATACACAGGAATTTAATTATACGCAGCTCGCGCGCATCCCCCTTATCGAACAAAAAACGAGGTGCGCGCGCGCGACTCGCCGTCAGGTGCGAACTGCTTCACTCGATTTCCAATTTGCCGGCCTGTACAATCCACCGATTTAATGTCCGATCGCTCGTGTATTATTGCACGTATGGCAGCTCTCGCGCGGTGCATGGAAAATAGTCGTCGGCTGAATGAGCGTGACATCCCGACCGCTTAATTAAAGTGCGCCTGTACTATGACGATTCGATCAACTGGAAGGCTTCTACGACTTTGGCTGATATTTTTTTTTTCTTTCGTATAATCTCTGTTCTGAGGACCCTGGCTATGTTGTATTTAATAATAATAATAACGTACGAATTCGTTTCGTTGCGAATGACAATTATTGAATCGGCGTATTAGGCTTTGACTATTCAAGCGTTAAGATCAATCGAGTAATAAAGCAGTACGTGTGCTCAGGCCATTTCACTTTTCAACGTAAATCAAAATATTCTGGCAAAAATTAATCATAGATTATTACGCATAACACTTCAAGAATTCCGTAAAGCTATCCATTGCGTCCGTGTACAGCTTTGAACTTTCTCTCCATACTATATCGCATTATATAGATTATTCGCGTTTAAACGGTAAAAGGAGAGTGAATTATTTACGCGGCAACAAATCCGTCATCGATAAAACCTCCATCCGAGTTTGTATCCGCAGCTGCGCAACTTTTCGCTCTCTCTCTCTCTCTCTCTCTCTCTCTCTCTCTCTCTTTCTATATAGAAAATCGTCGAGTTGGTAAAAATCCAGGCCCCCTCGGCATTTTATCAGCTGTGCAGCTGCACTCGCGCAGAAACAAAAATAAAACAGAGTTGAGTAAAGAATAAGAAAAAAAGGAGAGCCGTACTGCAGGAGAAGAACGAATCGCACGCGTGATTCATCTAATCGAATTAAGCCGATGCACTTAAAGTGAGACAGAGAGCGACTGTTCAGTGAGTCTGTGTCGCGTGTGCACGTATATATACATATGTACATGCATACATACACATAGATATATAAACACACATATATATATATGCGGGGTCGTTAAATTTAGATGCGCGTAAACGGCCTTTGAGGAAGTGCGCGCGCCCTCTCGACAGAGTCCTCCTTGTTTATTTGTTTGGGCTGCTACTGCTCGAGATCGAGAGAGAGAGAGAGAGAGA
>UELV01090972.1:4009-25372 GCA_900490015.1 Megastigmus stigmatizans
GAGAGAGGGGGGGGGGGGTTTAGGCGAAAGTTAATATCGCTGCGTTTGCGGCTTTTCGTGCGAGTGGCTCGTGATTTAATGCCGCGATCGTTTTCTTTATTCCTTTTTCATACAACATTTTTTTTCCTCATTATTCATGTGGGAGATAGAGAGAAAAAGAATTTCCCGCCGGAGCTATAATTTACCGAATAAAAAAACCAGAAAATTTATAAATTGATAGACTTAAAATAGTTAAATTGATACGCTCAATTATCGATATTATCTAGAAGCGCGTCGTCTCGTCGTACATTCAGAAGAATAATATTTTCATTCCGCCGACGATGCGATATCCTGAGCTCGCAAGCGCACATCCCAGCCAAGCTCGGCAGCGCAAGAAAATCAATTTCCACAGATCTCCAGACAATCCGCATCAAGAACTAATTTATAGTAAACAGGGAAAGCGCACAGCCGAATTAGATAAGCCTATATCTAGCTGTATGGCTCCTGCATTGGCCGGCTCCCTCGCGAAAAAGCTTTTTCAAACGCGATGCACCCGCTCGATAGCGCCAGATGCCTGGGAGGGAAAAAAATTCGCTTACCCCCGCGAGTTCGTTTTTCCTCTCCGCATCCTCCACATCCTCCGCATCCTCGGCTCTGCTTCCTGCACCGCGCGCGCCAACGTTTTCTTTCTCGCTGCAGAGATCGTGTAATTCGATTGCACGACACTTCCTCTCTTGCCGCGCACAACTGCCCGAATAAATCAAAAACTGAATTACGTGTGCGGGCGTCGTGGGAAATTGACGCGCGAGCGCGCCAGCCCGATTCGCGCGCCTGCAGATGTATGCGAGGGAGGTGGAGAATGAAGTATCGGGGGAGATAAAGATGCGAGCTCTTTCGTTAGCTCGCGAGTCTAAACATTTTACTCCGCCACCGCGCACATATTTCTTCAAGATATTTTTATTTCTGGACAGATTTACAGCAATGCTAATAATTGTATTTTTTTAGGGTTTGTTAGAGTGGAGATACACTTATGAGAGGCTGTGCTCTGTGCGAGAAATCGCCAAGGATATGTATAAGGTAAAGTTAAATCAATTATATCAATCTCTGCTAGTCTTGTAGCTTATTTGCTTATTTTTAACTTTCATCATGTTATAAACAATTTCGTACTTAGGTATATACACGTTGTACAGTGAAAAAAATTAGCTTCTAAATAAGCTTTTAACAGTTGTATACGTATGTTACACTTGCGAGTAGTAGCAAGTTTCCAATGATCGTTCATCTTGGTAAAAACAGAAATCCTGGGCTTCATTCGGGAAAAATCCGTGCACTCGTAGAGAGCGCGGGATGCGCGCGAGTCTTTAGCTTCTTTCACTTTTCGATTTTTCGTAAACGCTCGTGTAAAACATTTGGAATTGCCGTCGGAAACGCGAACGAGCGTAGCGGCGGGCCCTGTAAAACCAAGTATTCCTGAAACGTTCACTCAAAGAGGAACAAGAAAGAGGGGAGTGGCAAGGAGAAAGAAAGGACGCAAAAGAAAGTCACACAGATGGAAAAGTAGAAACATAGATAAATAGCGGGAGTAGGAGAGAAAAGAGGAAGAGGAGCAAGAAACAAGGCGAAGATAACAAAGTATAGGCGAACGTGGCAAGAAATATCTTCTCGGAGGAAATTTATGTACGGATACATTTTCGCCGCTTATACTTTTGCGGATTCTTATTCTAGCTGGAGGACGCAATAATAACTGACAAAAATCCTATTTTCCGAAATCAAAGGCGCCTGCGCTCATTTGCAGAGAACAGGAACTCGGATCTTATCACAAATACTTTTCAATGCATATATAAATAGTTCAAAACAGAAGTGATAATATATCGGACAAGTATAGGTCTGACCAAACGCAAGTATTAACTACTTCGACATACTCGATACTCGATGAAATTCTATAGTAGTGTTTTCATATTTTCATTGAACTGCGAGTATAGTAGATTCTTTTGCTTTCAAATGGCCAAGCAGAGTCTAGAAGAAAATCTCGTAAAGAAGGCTAGGAAAGAGAGATGAGGAAGCTTTGGTTCCACACGAGCAGTGCGTTCGATGAAAAATCGCCGTCGCGAGTTGTAGAAGCAGAGCTGAGGGCGTAAAAAATAAATTGCGGCTGCAGCGCGAAAAAGACTCGGAACGCTCAACGCAGTTACGTGAGATTAGGATAAAAAAGCGCGGCTTTTAGGACTCCTGGATGATTACCGGGCCAATCTTTTTCCAGACAAACGAGCCTTTAACTCGAATTTCATGTGATTTCTCCCATGCGAGTTTCTCTCCCCGCCCGAACTTATATGTACCCGTTTTTTCTCAGCCCCGGGTTTCGCGAGCGCGCGCAATTTACCGAAAGCTACTTTTAGTTGGACTCTGCTTAACGTTCAAGTTGATTTTCTTTAATTCTGAGTCCACGTACCCCGTGGAAAGAGATTAAAGTTAGAATAAATAGCGCGTGTTGGGAAAAATCCGCTTCGATGGATCAAATCGCAGTGATTATTTACGAGTAAACAAAATGGACTTTTAAATCCTCGCAATTAATCGATACGCGCAATTTCCAACAAATATAATTTACCCATATATTTTCACTGTGCACATATACGTATTCCAAACGAGGGCAGATAGCGCCCATTGAATGTATTGATTGCGTAAGATGAAAATGCATACAAATCCATGTGTCAGTGAGTGACTGACACTTTTCAGGCAAAATGAAAATGTGACCGGTCTGAAAATTCGCCGTGCGCTGTCGGCTTTTAGTTGACGCTTGGCATTCTGCAAAATCAAATTCATGAATTCATAGACGAGCGTTAAATAAAAATACTGTATCTCCTCTCCGAGGTTTTATCAAATTTTTGATAATAATTTGCGGTAGTGATGGATCCTTGTGTAAGGATACCTTATATTTTTATTATTTCATTTTTACGATGAACATAACGCTGATAAATCGAAATGCATGAAACAATTAAGTAATTTATTACTTGACTTTCATTGGATTTGAGTTTCAAATAATTAATAAATTATTATGAGTCGCCTATTTTATCGACTGATGCGCCTTCACGCAGCATCGCTGCGACCATACTCATGATTGATTTTTGTCGAGAATTGAAACAATATTTATTCTCAAATGAAAAACCAGATACATAAAACAGGTGACTTTGACATCCTCTTAATAAAAGTATAAATGAGTGTAAACCTTTGGTACGCTGATGATTGATAATATCCGATTTTTCATTCAAATAAATTTCCTTTTATCTAATTTTATGCATATGTGAAGAAGATAAAATAGTTGGATTGAGAGTCAGATTTATTTTGAACTGTATGTGATTGAAATCAATTGATAATCCTCGCCCTAAAAAACTATCGACAATTGATGAACTAAAAAATTTTAAAAATCAAAATTGCCGAGTAAGAAGAAAAACAAACTATCCATCCGTCATCTTGACACCGTCCAGAATACGTTGTCATACTATAATACTGCAGATAAGAACTTGGTGTAGTCATTCGAATCGGAAAAAAAACTCGACCGCTACACACGCGTGTAGCAAGCAAGAAACTATAGTATGAGAGGGAGAGGTAGAGATAGAGAGAGAAAGAGAGAGACAGAGAGAGTCGATTATTGGGGGCAGATAGCCGCGACGGCTAAACGGCTCTGGTAGAGCGACTTTTTCCTCGGCACGGGCGGCGATGACGACGTCACGGATTGAAATGGCGCGTAAAATGGCCGAGCTAGCGTTGGCCTTGCTCTCCCCGGGGAGAAATATACCTTTCCACCTCGCTCCCCTCGATCTTTTCGCGCGAGCTCGCTCTTTTTTCTTCTCTCCCTTTCTTTTTCTTTGCCATGCTGCCGCCGCCACCGCCGCCGCCGCTACCCGAAAGAGGAATTCGGTTTTATTGACACCCGCTAGCTATGACTTTCTTAGTCAAGTTTTAGCTTTTTTGTTTTGGTGCCGTAGGCCCTTTCTTTCTTCCTTTCTTCCTTTCTTCCTTTCTTCCTATACGTAGCTGCTCTGGCGATCTCTAATTTT
Organism: Megastigmus stigmatizans; assembly: GCA_900490015.1. Lineage (NCBI taxonomy): Eukaryota > Metazoa > Arthropoda > Insecta > Hymenoptera > Megastigmidae > Megastigmus > Megastigmus stigmatizans. Next base: position 8,041 of record UELV01090972.1, read on the forward strand.
TTTTTCTACGATGATCGATCCTCACTTTTCCAATTTATCGTATGCTTAATATTCAATTATGTTGCTAAAGTCAATTTTTTATTTGATAAATTGGACCAAAGGTTAAGGTAATTTGCATTTCCAAGGAACCATAATTAGAAGCTATTTAAGGTTTCAAAATCAATAACTTGAGCAATTTAAGGTAGCCAACATGGAACAAAGGCTGCTTTGAAATGCAGTCTGGTCACTTTGATCTACTACTGGAATCATTATGCAGTGAAATAAATTTTTTATGTTAGATCGAATAAAAGGTTTTCTAAAAGTGTCACAACGAAAATAAAACGGTCTTTGGTAAAAATACGTTCTTTCAAAAAAGAATTTCTTCAAGATCGTTACTAGGAGAATAATTTTTCGCGGAAACAGCCGTTTCCCGTGCGAATTGTTAACCCGACTCTAATATTATCCGGCTTACATCTTACAATCTAAAATTCTCATAAAACGAAAGGTTACAAGGCGAGAAAAAGCAAGGAAAGTAAGGGAAAAGCGAAGCAGAAAGAAGAGAGCTCCTCTTTTTTATCAGCGCTCTATTCTCTCGAGCAACCAAACGCTCGCGTAATTCCTTTCCCACTCCCCCCCCCCCCCCCCCCCATTTTCGCGCCTCGCGTCTGCAGGTAGGTGCGCGCCGGCATAATTGATTGGCAGCTTCAAAGAGCGCCGCACGGAAATAATCCGACACTCCCACCAGCAGCCCATAGCCAGTCAGCCATCCCGGTCTCGGAATAGGTCGCTGATACGGCACTTCACTCCTCGCCGCCGCCGCCGCCGACAACTAAAAGCCGGCGAAAATGACCGATATCGGATTTCCAAGCGGGCATAAGATCCCCCGAGTTTGTATAGGTGTGAGAGCGATGCGCCCTTTAGGTGCTTGAGAGGAGGCCAACGTTTGATCAGAGGAGAGAAGCATAGAATCGACGATTGCGACAAAGGAGGCGGCAGCTGTAGCTAAGAGATAATTGAGTTATTCCGAATTGATAAGACAAGAGTTTTTAACCAATTCTTTTCCGAGAGTGCGAGTGGGCAGAACTGATGAATAAATTGCTGTATATATATTTTTCTGCAACTGCACAGTCACGTTTTTGAGTGAAATTATCTATACATGTATATTAAATAACGACCAATTAAAAAGAAAAATCTGCTTTGAATACTTTTTTAAAAGTAAATAACGAATGACAAAGAGACACGTAAAAGGGATAGTAGCTTAAGTATCTTGCGTTATTGTCTTATTGCATGTCCAGCAGGTGGAATAATCAAGTTGTACATTGCGCGTATAAGGTGTCTGAAATGAGCGCAACCGTTACTACTAATGCTAAAATCTTGAGTGACCTTTTAAAATCTCTCTAAAAAAAGTACGTAGAATTGTGCCGTAATTATGTGTATCGAAAGAAAATCTGCATAGAAATATTTCATTTTCACTGTTTTTTTATATTTCATAGTCCCATAAGCTTTCAGCAGCAAAAAAGGAATCAAGAAATTTAGCGAGACCTCGCGAATTCCACTTTTTCGTATGAGGACAGTGTAAACTCGTGTAGGAGATCGCCGTGGCACGTGCAATCATGCAAAACCAGCTTTGGAGTATATGCAGTCGTATAGTTCTAGAGCAACAAACTGCAAAGTGACTCGATCTAGGGTGGCCAAACCGACTTCCTCCGACTCTCAATGGCCAAACTTTCGCACTTCCTCTCCTATCTTTGTCGGTGTATATAGACACATGCTTGCAGATGTGTGGAGTATTGGGGTATGTCTATACTTTTTCCTGTTCTCCTGTAGAAGCTTTTACTTACATTTTTATAGTATGGCTTCTCTTAGGTTATCTAAGAACTGGGTAAGAAAGATTCTTGTAATCTGTATAATCTAGAAAAACGAAGATTTTTTAGATTCGTGAGTTTTTTAATGGTTTAACGTTCTTATTAATTCAACGGTTATAAAAGGAATGTGTGTGTGGTTTCTCAAAGATGTTTAGAATTCTCTGCAGTTCTGAACTTATCTTCTATACAAAATGCAGTATTACTTTAGAGTAAAAATAGAAAAATTTCTAGAATTCAACAGAGTAATCAACAGAATCAAGGTCACGTATTATTTTAGTGTTAGTAAAGAATACATATCCGACTCGATGCTTTTAATTTCCTCAAGCTCGCGTATTTTGCAAAGCAGTAAAAGCAAGTCCTTTCCGGCTGAGACAAAAAAAGAAATGAAAAAACTAAATCGGAAGTGCAAAAAGTTCCATCTCGCTCAGATCCGGAATAAATCACGAGACGCGAGCGGCATGAATAGTGTAGTGTCTTCTCCCTTTCTCTGTTCTCTCTCTCTCTCTCTCACACACACACTCACTCACTCTCTCTCTCCCTCTCTCTCTCACTCACTCGGCGGGCAGAGATTTCGACGGATTTCACGCCGATTCTCGTCCTGTGCGACTCTACTCGGCTCAAAGGCGACCGCGATTTCGCGCTCCCGCGGATGAATAACTCATGAGAGAACGAGTACAAGCGCGGAGAGCCAAAGAGACAAAATCAAAGTTCTCCTTTCCCTCTTGCCGATGCGTACGACTCGTTACGCTCGCGGAACCGAGTTGAACTTGAATGCGCACGAAAGAAAATTCTCAATGCGTTGTGTAATTGCGGCCGTTAATTGACAGATACAAGGACATATCTGTCGCAGCTTTGAATGTTACGTTGCAGCGCTGCACTCATCTTATGCAACTCTCTTTTCTGTGGGTATGAAAGGATAAGGTTTTATGCGAACTTTTGATTGTCGATGGTCTCGTTACCGAAGATACAGCTAGTCAAATTGACTATGATAATTAAATTACGAAGGATTATCGTACCGCTTAAACGGTAGTTGAAAATATAAAAAGTCTGCATAAGTAGGAATTTCAAAGTACAGTTAACACAGCAAGGACTTGCCCAGCTATATGTGTTAAAATAGCCGTACGGTATAATTTACTTGCGCAATAAACGTGCTGATTTATTCTCTGGGTATGGGAATAGTGGCGGTGAAGCGTTTTAGAAGAATGATGATTATTTATTGCTTCGATAAGATTTTGCTCTATTGTAAGTGAAAGTTAGTATCGATTGAGCTGTCCACCAATTGAACTGCAGTGAAAATCCGGTAGCTTCAGCTCGCGCCCAATTTTCGAAACTGTATAACTAGTCCAAAATTAAGGATAGAACAATCGCTCGAATATATTTAATTTCAGGTAAATAGAAAAAGAACCTCGGCTAACAGCAATTGTTATCGGCGTCCTCGGGCCGATGATACTAAAATTATCTCGTATTCGATGCGACGGGAATAAAATGAAAGGCCAACCACTGGTCGGATAGGTGCCGCGGCGCGAATTTTAATATTTACGATACGCCGATAAATACGAATACCGATTTACTTAATATTTTCGTTCCATTGCAAGCGCTCGCGCATCATACGCACGCACGAGACCCGCATAAATGTTATCACCTCAGTGGCGTGCGGAGTCCGTCAGCGCAGGACCAACTCAAACCGATGAAACTCTGGTTCTCTTCCCGCACACACATACACACGGCTATATTCGTTAATGCATTTTAACATTCCGTGCGCGCGCGAGCTAACCAGCCCACCTTTTTATAGGGAAAAAAGAGAGGGGGCCGAGCTCGCCTAATAAACTCGAGGATTAAGAGGAAAGCCTAACGCGCCATTATTATAAAAGCAGTCGCTCGACTCGCCGAGAATTTTTCTTGAATGTACCCGGAATTAAATATTATTTTTATCCACTTTTGAGTAAAACTGCGGCAGATACAACGAGCGCGCCTCATCGGAAAAGGTTTACGCGTTTCTCAAAAAATATAATCTACTTTTTAACTTAAAATCAATTATGGTACAGCCGAGAAATACCCAAAATTACAACGAGCATAAATTTTCCTGTGTGAAAAATAATTTAGTTATACGAGTATATTCCTTCCGCGGCCTCATCCAAAAGTACAACTGAGTTCGGTGTAGCAGCTATTCTTTTCTTTTTTTCCTTTTTTTTCGTCAGCGCACGAATTACGCGCGCGCAATAAAAAATTGCACATTTTTTGCTCATGGAATTACTTTTTCTTCGCCCTCGATGTGAACTGCGAGCACCGGCATCAGCAGCACGTATACATATAGAGTATTCTGCGCTTTAATTCTCGCGCGTACGAGATACGTTCTTGGCTTTTCTCGTTCCGGCCAAATGGGCAGGCGGTGAAAGAGGGAGAAAGAGAGTGAGAGAGAGAGAGAGAGAGAGAGAGAGAGAGAGAGAAAGAGAGAGAGACAGAGAATCCGTTTGTTCGCTGATGGTTTTATTGCACCCTGCATACGCATCAGCGGGGATTCTCCGCTGGGGAGAATTCAGTGGACGGAGGGGGAAAAAGGAATGAACGCCGAGAACGAATTTCTCCAGCGCGAGCTGTGCGGCTCAAGTCGAGGAAACTTGCACCGCGCGAAAGCCTTGAAAATTCTTTGCCTTTTTTCTTCTTCTTTTTTTTAAGTAGCTACAGAAGGGCGATCGTGAGTAATTGTACCAGTGATTGCGCGAATTTGCATTTGAAACTTGGTCGTGGCTTTTTCAATTCGCCCTATTCATGCCTTTTCTAATATTGCAATTTGGCGGCTCAGTTTTCCATTTCACTTTCATCACAAGCTCGAATAATAATTAGCCAGAAAAAAGAGCCCGAGATTCCCTTTATTTCGCCACAACGCATTCATAAAATCACAATATTCAAGTCAAATTATAGTCGCAAATAAATAAATGAATAAATATAGGCAAAACTCGCGTGGCAGCATCACGATAAGAAAGCACGGAGAGAAACAAAAGGGTAGAGTGGAAAAACAATGGCGTTGCGGTCGCTGCTGCTACTACTGCTGCTGCTGCTGCTGGATGCTTGCGGTGGTACTAGTAAGAAGCGCTCGTATACAACAATCGCAGGATGGAGGAGATGGAGAGGAGGCGAAAGTTGACAACTTTGAGAGCTCTTTCAATTTATCTCGTCCTTTCGAGCGCTTCTCATTCTCTCTTTCTGCTCCTTTAGTACCTGCAGCCTTTTTTCTTGCTCTTCCTCGCTTTCGAGTGCGGGTAATGGGCGGTTGGGAGCAAAAGGACAAGCGGCTTGATTTTAGCAAAAGGACCTCCGAAAGTATCCGAATCAGGGGCGGCCTAACTTAAAGAGTCGGAACATTGTGATGCTGCCTTCATCTCATAATATATACGTCATGTTGAGCTACTTATAGTCTCTACTTTTTGTTTGTTTCGAACCGGTATAGCAAAGTTTTCAAAGAATTAAAAAATTTTTGCCACGGTTTGAGAATAAGTTGCAATTCATTCGTTCGAAACATGTCGGGCTACCACAGCAATAACAAATAATGTTTAAAATGCAAACTCAACGTAGCACCGCATTGGACTGTCGATAAAATTGGTGATCGGTGCGCGAGCGATGAATAATCAAGCCTCCCTTCAAACCATCCAAAATCAACCCCTTCTCTTCTACTTCCACATATACAGTCGCAAAATATGTGAATTGCAGGCGCTAGTAGTGTTGGCGTATCCTTATTAAAGCGTTTGCTGATATGCTCACGAAGTGTAGCGCGCGGTAGCGGCCGTCGGATTTTCGTGCATATTTGCAATGGGCGCTGCAATTGCTCAGCGTCGCCGTACGTTTCAATTACCGATAGCTTCCCCTTCCAGTCCCGTCAGCCCCGTAATGAGGTGCTTATACAAAGAGCCGCTGATTAATCACGGTCGCGTCCTCGTCCTCTGCCATGTGCTCTGCTCTCTACCCCGGTCTCTGCTGCTTCCTGCTATTGAAAATTTCTAGGCCTCGTGTGCGTGCGTGCACCTGCTCTCGATGCGGTGGTTCTTTTTTTTTTCACATCGATAGATAGTGGGAGGATGAATTAGAATCTACAAATTCTTTGATCTTTCAGCTGCAAATCGATGCTTCCGAAAAGACTTCGGATTTTTAGGTTTTCATTTTTCTGCAATAAATAGTTTGGTTGTTTAAATAATCTATAAATATTGTTCTGTAAATAGTATGTTGAGTAATGACTTTGAAATGCAAACTAATAAAATTATTTGACATCACGAGTGACTAGCTCTAATTTTTTCTTGGTAATTGACGTGGCTCTCACTTTCACCATATAATATATATCTGCTGGCACCAAAAGCTTTCGATAAATTAGTCAGTGCACCATTCTTGATAAGTCCAAATCCTTCATCGTGCTTGATCGCTTTGGAAATTGAGGGGGAGTGGAGGGAGAGAGCCCCCGCACCCTCTGCAGACCCAGAGAGAAAGAAATTAAACACCGGGAACCGATAATTTCCTTTACCTAATCCAAAGGGATCGCCGGAAAACTTTTCGTTTAGCTCGCCACTATCCTCCATCCTCGGCTTTTTTCCCTCTAAATCGGTCAACTCGGCGGACTCTATCCACAGCCAAAGAGATGGTTAAGGGCAGCGCCGACCGATCGTCTACAAAGTTCTTTGCAAAGTCCATGGGACCTTGGCTCTCCCCAGAAATCGTCTCTCTCTCTCTCTCTCTCTCTCTCTCTCTCTCTCTTACCCACTCGATAGCTCGAAACCAATCGAGCAGAATGTAGAAGTCGGCTTAGGATTCGACGTAATCTCATTTCGGGTTAGCCTAATCCGCTTCCATAAAGCTCTTCCGCGAAGGGCTGAGTCTTTCTCTCTCTCCCTCCTTTGTCTCTCACTCACGCCTCGTGCTTTACTGCGTGTATTCAATGCATGCAACTTTCCTTTTTCCTTTTCCTGGCTTGCGTAGAAGCGATTTTGTCGGTTGGAATTGCTGCTGCCGCATATGTGGATTATATCGTTGAATCGAGTAGTATGAAGGTTTTTTTGAAGCGAATGGATTTTGTGAAGCTTGCTACTTATTACTTTTATACAGAGCTTGAACGGTTGGCCACTATGATACACAGTATTTTGATTAGTCAACTATGAAAAGCTTAGAGGTACAAAGAACGATGTTATGCAATTTTCTGATTGAATTGAACTTTTAGGTTGCAAAAGCAGTAGTTAATCTTCCTGAACGTTTTCTTATAAGCATTTATTAATGTTAACGTAAAATTTTTTAGAGTACACACAAAATTATTGCGCAGCAGTAGTTATTTATGCCATAACAGAAAGATTATAAGATCGAGTTTTCAATTATTGCGTAACTTTCCGTTTCGTATAATAAATTTAAATTTAAAAGTGCAATAGTACGACGAAAATGTATTAAGCGAAAATCCCTTAGCCCTACAGAATCTCTCGCGCATCACGCGAAATCTTCGCGATTTTGTTGTATCTCTCTCTCATTCTCTCTTGCTCTTCTGTGATTCGAGACAGGAGGAAAAGAAAAGGAAGATCCTTATAAGGGAGACGCAGTGGAGAAAAGTAGTAAGTTGTCGACGGTGGAGGGAGAAAGCAAATAAGAGAAACGGAAAAAAGCTTAGGAGGAGAAACAGGGGAAGGAATAAGGAAGAAAGAGAGAGAGAGAGAGAGAGAGAGTGAGATAGAAACTTTTCCTGTTTCAAACCCTTCGTTTAACGTGTTCCCTTTCATGCGTTTCGTTGGGACGAGAGACTGCGAGCTCTTGCATCTTCGCTACGGCTTGATTCCTTTTTCCCCTACCCGTTTCTATTTGTTTCTCTTTCATCCGCGCATTCAAAGAATTCCAGTGACATTCTTTAGTCGACTTTGTTGACGTTTTTCTAGCATCTTAATTGATATACTTTTTTCCAAAGTCATCTACTATGCATAAAACGCAACCATAGCTTTAAAATATAATGTGAAAATTCAACTAATTATATTTAACTAGGAACCAGAAAATATTTTACGTAAAAATTTCTCACAATAAAACTCACAAATAAATATAAGATCTTTCTACTAGAGCTCAGTTAAGAAATGATCTCAAATTAGAAGTTTAATTGTATACAGTATATTATTTTTTTGGGTATTATCTATAGTTTCATAGAGAATCTGTAAATTAACATTCTTCTTTATCGAAGGCGTGGTTTTTCAGCGAGTGAAAAAATACTAAAGCCTGTCTCCTTTCGCCATCTGAGCGCGCATGTGTGATGAAGCGCGTAGTCGGCCTCTTTTACATGTATCCCCAGCATCAGCAGCGAGCTTAGATGGATGATGTATGCGCAATGTAAAACGGCCTCTCCACTTGCGTGACGCGTATACATGTGTAAAGTGTGGATGGAAAGGGGAGGAAAAAAACCTCTCGAGCGAGGGTTAAGGAAGATAAAGAAGAAGAAAAAAAAGAGAGGAAGACTTATTCGATTACTTTATTTCACGCGTGGCATATGTTTTTCGCGGCTCGCGAGACCGGTGAAGGAAAGCGAAGAGCTACTGCGGTGGACGCTCGCGATGTCACGCTTTAATGCTGCACTTCGTCATTCGTGAATTTCCCAAGCGGTGACTTTAGTAAGTATAGTGACATGGCGCTCAATTTTTAGTCTGCTCGTGACTATGCTGAGACGTTTATGTTGAGACGTTTATGGACGTTTATGGAAAATGTTTAAACAGTATTTTTTAATTGTAATTGTTTGATGAATTTAGCTCATAAATACGTAAGCTGCATTTAAGGGGACAAGCTGGAGTTGGACCTCTGTACTGTAACTATACCTGCACCCCACGAACAGTGGACTGCCCTCAGCGGACGCAGTACCTAATATGTATATACTTTATGTTTTTTCATATAAATTAAAATCTGAAATGAACTTTTTTAGAATATTTCGAATTCGTTATTTGTTCAAAATCAAGAAAATTCATTGTTTGATATTTTCATTTATAACTTTTGAACGGAGTCGAGTATCGACAAATGGATTTCAGGAGCTTATTCTGTGGGAAATTTTCTATCAAAATAGGCAAAAAAAAGATTTTGATTTTTTTGAAGTTTAAAACCGGCCCCTTAATTTTCCCCGATAACGGAATATATCGGCAAGTGCATAGCAAATCTAAATTAACAAACAAATTTAAGCTCGTTAAAAATAAATTTTATACGCTACTGTTGAACTGCCTTTATCCTCGAACTCGTTTTTTAAGATATTTCACACCAGTTACGCGCAAACTTCAAATGAATAATGAGACGGCGTTGTGCAGCAACTCGAAAGTTTATTGATAAACTCTACTAATTCGAGAGAAAATTTCTATCATTATTCAGCACTCTGCAAAATACTTCACTTCTATGGTTATGTCGTTACCTGAGATTTAAAATTAATATCGTTACTACAGACTCTTCTGGGGAAGATCTATTAAATTTTCAGTATTTTTGAAAAATCGGAATCGTTTTATTATTTATTACTCTTAACATGTTTTAAAGTTTTAAAATTTTAAAAATTTTAAAAATTTTTAAAATTTTGCTTTTTATTATCCAAAGAATTTCATAAAAATTTCTGGCTTAAGCTCATGACAAGAAACTCTTTAATAAAACAAAGGGAAAATGACATTACGGACTCGCATTGTAATGTGGACATATATATATATCAATTACATTTGGTATACTGAAAGCGATGATGAAAAATAGTCGCGGAGAATCTTGTTTCAAAAAAAAAAAAAAAAAAGAAGCGCCTGTGATGCAGCGACCCTCTTTCTCTTTCTCTCTTCACTTTGCGTTTTGCTTCGGGCTTTTTTGCGCAATGGCGAGATTTGCCTTTCAGATTTTTATCGGATTCCCGAGGTTTGGCCTTTCTTTCCTTGTCCCTCTTTCTTTTTTTTTTCGTAATGACGAAGGCGACGGGCGACGAGAGATAGAGAGATTCCGAGGGGATGATATGAAAAATTTCATAAAAAGCTTCTGATTAAATGACGGATTTCGCGACCAGGAATCAAAGGCTTTTCACTTCATTTTTGATGAAGCTTTTCGCGCCCACAACCGCAATTTTTCAAAGAAAAAAGAAACATTCACTCAGTCCGCCATATATGCTTTATTTATTATTAATGCAGAACTGTAAGGCTACACTAGTGATTATCTCTTGTAAACTAGTATTTCCAAACCTAATTTTTCGCTTCAAATCGACAGCCTTGGGAAGCAAAAAGGTATTTAGAACTCTGTTTTGAAGTACGTTGGCTTAAACGAAAGTAGCGAATCGACTAGCTAAATCGCCTGCGAGTGAATTCCAAAAACAAGTGATCCGACGCCGAGTAAACAGACAAACAAGTACGGCGCGCATAAAAATGACGATATGCATCCACTTAGCCGTGCTCGAAAATCGATATAAAACAAATGGGCAAAACAAATCGCAGCCATCATTGAGAGTAGCGTCCGAGCTAATTGAAGAGGATTAAAGCTCTTCGTAACGATATGACGGCTCTTGCCTGCGCGCACACACACGTATACATACACACACTGTGCGCCCGGCACTTTTTCCCGCAAATTTATAGCCCGAGCACCGCTGCGAAACTTTAATTCGCAGATTAGTCCGAGCCGTAAATAATCACGCGGCTGTTCAGCCCGCGGCGGTACAGTATACTCTCTGCGAGCCTCGAATTTCATGTTGGCTTCTCTCTTCCTCTCTTTTTCTCCCTCTTTGCTTGTTGACCCTTCCACTGCCTTTTTCCTCTATTTTTTTAAAGCTAAATCTTTACTTTTGAGAAAGCGTTTTTTGTAAATATCTACGCATTAAGATTTACATGTATTATTGTGCATAGTACTAGTATTAAATTAGTAATTATGATAGCAGAAATTCTTTTCAAATAATGTTTGACTAACTAATTTGATAAGTTCCTGGAAAAACGTAGTTTTAAATAATTGGTGTGTTCTTGGAATGAGATTTTGTGACATATTTTTTCAAGGAATTAAAAGAATGTCAGTTGTAACTCCATATGAAAAATTGACGTTTAATTAAAAGTATTTTGAGCATTGATATATTTATTTTGGGACAAGTGAACAATATTGCACGGAAGCATTATTTTTTACTTGGAAAAAGTTAACAGTTTTTCAAAAAAAAAAAGGGAGCATACCTGCGTGTATGAAAATATACGCGCAAACATTTTTCTACCTAGTAATGAAAAGTTGGGAAAGAAATGCAAATGTTTACTCGGACTCTGCTGTCTGCTATAGCTTTTTTTCCTGCAACCAGGCCTCTCATAACCTAATTAAAAGTATCAAAACTTTTTTCCTTTGAGAAAATATTTGTTTCATTTCTCAGAGTTGTATTTAGAGAAACGAAATCCAGAATGATATGATTAGCGGTAGCTATAGTGACCATTATTTAAGTTTGTATTTAGCTTTATTATAACAATACTAGTCTAATTATTCACGACCATACTAGTCTAATTTAGCACCAGATGATTTTCAGGGCTACCGCTACATTTACATCACTTCAACAACGATACAAATGATTTTTTTTTATGAAAAATCCATCTCTCGCACGTTCAATTCAAGCCTTAGCATCTATCAATGGGACATTTATCTGTACATAGACGCGTACATATAAATGTCGCACACTGGAGCTTTTATGGCGTCGGTCAGTTCACCTCTCGCGGACACGTGATTCCCTCGGGTGGAACAAGCGCTTATCGAGTTCTCGCCGCGCGCGTACTTCTCCTTCGCGCTGTAGTCATTCTTTTTCTTCTTCCATCCCCGGCGAATCATATCGCCGGCAAATTTTTCCGCACGGGGATGAATATTTATTCGGAAAGTTTCGCAATCTCCGAGGAGTCGTTAGTTTATTTGCATTTCGATGCGCCTCAGTTCGAATATAGCTAGTTTAATCTACCCCCCCCTCTCTCTCTCCCTCTCTGGTTTTGCTTTTTTTCCTGCATGGCCGGGTGGTTCTGATGAATTGGACGGACCGAGTCGATTTTTTTGCGCACTGCGAGCTCCATGCGAAAAGTTATCGCGAATAAAGCTGCGTACGAGTTAATTGATTGAAACGAAATTTTTGCAGTCTATTATTTGGCTTCAGGGAGTAGGAATTCTCGGGTTGAGAGTTTTTGTCTATTTGATCGTGATGCAAGAGATGATGTTTATTTAATCTGGTAAATCTTTGTTTGATAATAAGATCGAGTATGCCGCCGCGCAACAGTATCAGAGTTTTCTCATTTCCCAAAAAAAAAAAAAAACAACATTACATGTAGGCGAACAGTGGAATATTCTTTAAATTTGAAAAGTTGATTTTGTGCGGTGTATGTAACTGGAAATTCATAAGGAAGCAATGAAATCTAGCACCTAATCAAACAGTATAATCCTCCAGAGACTTTTCATTGTCAAACAAAAGAATAATTGAAATTTCCCTTTTGATTCCCCAATTTTCCCATTGGAATTGTTAGGCGACGCAATAAGTAAGAGCCGCCTCGCGAGGAAAGAAAGAAAATAAGGAAGTTAAAAGCTGCGCAGCCTAGTAACAGTTGCTTAAAGTTCGTGTCTCATTCGATCCGCAGGCAATTTCTTTCCCTATCCGCTCTCCCTCGGCCGGTTTTTTTCCAACCCTCCGCAGGCAGAGACAAAACGCAATCGTTATTATACCCCTTGTTATTACGTCTTCGTCGGGGCCTGGCTGCGCCACTACTCCATCTAACTAGCAAAGCCCGTACCGGATCACGCGCATACATAGATATTTCCGCAGCGTCAGCAGCCTTCCTCCATTTCCGTTCTCGTTTGTACTTTCTCCCTCTTGAATTTCTAGCCTCCCCCTTTACTTCCCCGCTCTCGCTCTCGCAATTCCGTGCTTCCAGCTTATGGAAAGCACAGAGTGGCGGCGAAAGCGCTTTTTCAAAACTTGCAATAATCGTTTGGAAATTGTTTCCAAGATTGTCTGTTAGGCTAAACGAATGAACTAGCTCCTTTACACCAGTTCATTCTCAAAAGTTGGGCCGAACCTTTCGAGTTTGGCTAAATATATCTACTTTCTATAGCTATAAACTGTTTATTCTGTAGCTCGAGAAACGAGTAGCTAGATTGAAAAGTAAAACAGATTTGAGAATTCATGCTTTTGTCGCATCATAGATTTACAAAATAATGTATATACGGAGACCGTACAAGAGAATACGTGACGTCCAGACGATTAATAATTCCTGGCTCGACTTTGGCATCAGCATCAGAATCAAACGTTTATTAAACGCTTTCGTGCTGCTTACCCATCGACAGAGATAGGGATTGAGATACGCGGTCTTTCTCTCTATCAGCACTTTTTGATTCGCGTGCCGTCATCGAGTTTCGAGCAGCCTCGACGTTTCGAGATAAACGAGCCAGTGAACGAAAGGGGAGAGTAAGAGGAGAAAGAGAGAAGGGCCAAAAGCTCGCTGCTGCTGCTGCTGCTACTACTACTGCTGCCTTCCACAAAATCATCAAGCGTGAAAAAGACGTTGCCGCGCTGCGATTTATTGCTCTGAAATCTTCTCTCTTCGTGTTTTCGCTTACATCCTTTTTCTTTTTCTTAGCCTCCATTCTTTTTTTATCTCCACGCAATGAAGGATTTATCGCTCGGATTTCCGAGTTCTAGGTTGATTTTGAGTAAGCGTTCGGGATTATCAATTATGACAGTTTTTGGTTATGGAAATAATGCGCTTGTTGTTCATTCTTTATGGATCATCTTACATCGTTAATGTTTCTTATTTAAGGAAAATTATTCAGAAAAGCATCAAGTGCAGGCTCAGTTTTGCCTCGAGTACAGTATTTTACGATTGAAAATAGTTGTAAAAGATAATAAAATAACTATAAGATTACATAGTTGTCGCTTTTTTATTGAAATAAAAATCATTATTTCAGGGACTGAGTCATTAATATTTGATTTTAACAGAGTTATAACAACTGAGAAAGAAAAAAATCGTTTCGCTAAATAACTTGCCCAAGAATTCATTAGTCCTTCACAACTTACCTCGCCGAAGATTGGGAATTTTTGTTCAAATTCATCCATTTGTCCGAACTTACCAGTTTCATTTCGCTCGAACAAAGGACAAAAAACATAAAATAAAATAGCAAAGAAGTGAAAGCTACCGGACAAAACCGTCCGCAGAAAGTAAGACAGCGCACAAGAAAGCTAATTATACAGCAGTGGAATAGATAGAATCACGGCAGCGCAGGTATACCGGCGCTAGAACCTCGACTCGCGACTTTCTGCAAAGAGGACAGGGAGAGAGAAAGAGAGGAAGCTAGATAGAGAAACGGAATGCGCAACTACAGCAGCGCTACGTCACCGCGGCGTTACCGGCCTGGATAAAAAGAAAGAACGCCCGGTATTCTTCGCCGCGCAAAGAGAGAGAGAGGGAGAGAGAGAAAGATCGCGTAATTAAAGCTCGCGGCTAGATTAACTTGGAACGCGCCTGCGCAACTAGACAGATGCTCTCCCTCCCCGAGTACCTCCTCCTCACCACCCCTCCCGTAACCAGCTAGTCCCCCCCTCCCCCTGCCCCAGCAACCAGGAATAACGATAATTACCCGGGGACGCGGACACGCGCGCTCGTATTTGCGTACACGTAGACGCCGTACGACTACAATTAGCCACGTGCATCGTCGTATAAATACCCGTGTACTACTCCTACTAAAATTTGCTCGCTCGTGAGCGCGTGAGTGTCTGAGCTTGACTCGCGGAGATTAGTGTCTATTTTTTGTAATTTTAAATGGCGGAAAGTTTCCACTCTACTCGTATTATAAATGCGCTGTACTCAAGAACGAGGGATTATATCGCTTACTTTCTACATCAACGTCCAACATTAGTATTAATGTTTTTGCATTGACTAGAAGAAGTCTAACACTCGACAAAAACTAGATACAAGAGATAAAAGAAGTTGGTGCTATATAGAAATGTTGATTTTCCATGAAGTTGATATAGAAGATATATTTATAGCTTGTTTATAGAGGTAAAAGAAAGTCGAGCAAACGATTTAGAATTTGCTCACATCTATTATTTTGTTTTTTTAAACGAATAAGACACACGCGTGTATCATTATGTGGGTGTGTTATTACATTACGCACTTCTCCGTGTGAGCACGCGAGCAGAAGTCGATTCCGTAGCTAACGATTACCGCGATTATGATAATTACTGTAATTATCGTATTTTGGCATCTGTAAATCCAGTTAAGAATTTCAAGTATCGTGGATGGAAGGAAAAAGTAATAGAGCGAGGGTTAAAAGGGACCATGGGCCAGAGCAAATACAAGATAAGACTGCAGTGGCAGGGAAAATTCTATGTTGATAAGGATAAGAATTGATGACGTATCCGGTGGTTAGTAATTTTCGAGTGGTTATTTCGGAATTAATTGTCAGTCCCTGAGGGAGTTTGACGAGTAAGTGGAAGGGAGTAATTATAGAAGGCAAGCGACAGCAAGAGAATTTAGTCAGGCGAGTTTGTAATTAAGAAAGATGTGACGGGAACGTCGGCAAAGGTGCCGCTCGCTGGTTAAGCTATGTTCATGCTAATAAGCTTCAAATGCGCTACTGTTTTACCTCAAAAAAAAAATGACCTTTTAATGGCAGTTGCCCCTTGCATTTGCATACAGCTGCTATCAAGTGCTGCTTTTGGACATTTTAAAAATTTCCGCGAAAAATTATATGTTAATTTTACGTGTATTTCAGTCTAATCAACTGTTTAGCGATAAGTATAATATAACTGTGCCAAGATTATTTGATACAACACATGAAGAAGTATACCTCTCAATACTGATTTAGCTCGACAATTCAGAATACACAAATGAACAAAGAAGATATATATATATCATTAAGTAAATGAAACGCGGTGACATAGTACTTATACACCATAAATAATTCCAAAAGGTAACTTTTTAGTTATTTGTAATTATAAGTGAAAGGTCGAGAAAAGACATTAGAGTTAAATGGATATACGAATGGAAAAACTAATAGAAGTATAAGATACAGGCAGTTAAATAGCGTCTCATAAATAATGCACACCAATACAAAATTTATTAAAAAAATGGTCTTCAAATTTCAGCATTGTGAAACGTAGTAAAAATATTATACGTCAAAAAATTAAAGGATGTGAAGTTCGCGTAAACTCCGCAGCAGAAGTAACGATGTATCTTGTAAAATAATTATGAAAAAGTGCACGGAACTTTGCAGTATAAACAAAGAGAAATACTTGTTCTAGAATGTATGAATGAACTCGTAGACATAATTAAAAGTAATAGGGCTTCGAAGAAAAATAGCGCTCATTTAAAAAGTAAAGAGTCAGTTGGCTTCAAAAACGTATGAATAAAAAAAAGTATTGGTCGGCGAATAATTAAAAAATTCCAAGAAGCAACAACCGTATCGGCGTTATATTGAAACAAATTAACGAAATAGATCGACTCTTGGGTCATGAAAAGAGCACACGAAGCTGTAGCGCAAAAAATTAATAGCAAAAGAGTGCAAGGAGCCGGAAGTACATAAAAAAAGAGAAGGGACATATAGAATATTACTACTGTACAGAAGAGAGAAAGAGGGACGAACGTTTCGCTAACGAGCAGCCAGATAAAACGCTTCGCTGTCGGCGGGATTAATTGAATAATTAAAACGCACAATTATGCCGGGCTCGTCCTTGAAAATTCATCCAGCAAAAGCGGGGTTGCGAGAGAAAGAAAGAAATTATATAAAACGGGAGATTTGATAAGGTTCTCGATAAAGAAATCAATGTTCATGTTTAAGAGTGCGCATACACTATTTTCGTGCTACCTACAAAATTTTCTCCCTCTAGTAATTAAATAACGTCACCATTGATGCGCTTCGTTTTTTTCTGAAGTAATATGTCATGAAAGTTTAGTCCTGTCAAGAAAGTAATTGATGGCTTATGATCATTACACGAGTTTTTATGTGTAAAAATTTTTTTACAAGTTTATACGACACAATTGATTAAGTATTAAAAAAGCGTGCATTTTACCTTACAAATGATTCGAGTATGTTGGTAATTTCGGAACGAAATCTTACCTAGAATCAGAAAAAGACTTTAATTAGGTTCAGAAAATTGAAGAAAACGCTATATAAGTCGCGATCAATGAAAATCGCTTATTCGATTTAAAGCGAATATTCGTTTGCACACAATAAAACATTCATTCGGCGATTTTTATTTTCCCATATAATGGAGCTCTCATTTATGGAAAAGCGTATTAACTCGAACGCTATTGTTATCCGGCTGTATGTACTCCCTCCTCCCACCCCATTCAACTTTCTCAACTGCAGATAAAATACACTAGAGTCAGTTATTCGCATCGTGGATCCCATTATTGTTAGTTATCTTAATCGTCATCCGCGGAGGCAAAAAGGGACTGCGAATATCGCATTTTCTCAATCTTCCCCTTCTCTCCTTGCTGCCTGTCTCAAATATGAAAGCGGGCTTTCATTTTTTTACTCCCCCTCCCCTCCCC
>UELV01090973.1:2028-13491 GCA_900490015.1 Megastigmus stigmatizans
GGGGGGGGGGGGGGCAAGGAGGTCATGAGATTTCGGTACGATATAGAGTTTTTTATTCTTTGTTATGTATGCTTTGAGGTTTGATAGCTCGTAAATGTGGATCGGCTTTTAATCATATCGTGGAACATAACTGAAAAAGGACAGAAGGATTTCGCCACCCCTTGAAGCAGATTATAGTGATTGAGTTTAGATATAGTGGCAGAGGCAAACGTGACATAATTTATGTCTTGCTAACACATTACTGTCGAATGAAATGAGCTGTAGCCTAAAGTCGTTATATTTTTTATTGTTGTTGAGAAAAAACTGGGAAAGGCGTGTATTCCGATTTGCTACAACGTTATATTCACATACGTGAAAATTAGCTTACTGTAAATGCTACTATTACACTATAACACTTGTTTATTTATTAAAATGTTTCCTTTCTTTTTTTTTCTAGAAAATTATCTAAACTAAAAGCTTCAATTACAAAAAACGGAAATACGTATTTTGTAATTTCGACTAACAATAGCATGTAATTTCGTTGCTATTTTGGGCCTCTTATACCTTTTCATTGTTCCTTTATTCCGGTAGGAAAAAATTTTCTCAAAAAGAAAACTGAACGATTCCCGACTATTTCCTAAAAATTCCTATTCATCTTCCTGTTTCTTTAGCATTTCATGCTTGTCATTGTCACAATAAGTATATTATTGTATATAATTAAATCATAATAAATAGATAAATTAGACATATGGAAATTATACATTAACATACGAAATATATGTTAACTAAAATATGAGTTTTCATTTGATGAACGATATACTAATGTTCATAAAACAATGCGTAAAATGTTCTAAAGTTTGCAAAGCAATACAAAAGAAACTTTTACACATACACTTGTCGGTTCTCCCAAAAGCTACACATTCTGGTGTACAGCCATCAAAACCAAACAGTACATGCGACGGCAATTAAAAAATTCGGAACCTCCACTTTCATCTTTTTTGCTGGGAAAAGTACAAAAGACAAGCTCTTTACAAAAGGCCCTTCAATTCCATCATTAATTAAGCCTCGACATCCATTAGCCTGTGAACTTTACCTGCTGCGGAGATCTCAAGAAAATCTTGCGGCTCGGAGAAGCAGCAGCAGCCGGCAGCAGCAGGCGAGACGATAAACGCGTGACCTATTCTTTCCGAAAAAATCGTCCATTGATTTTCGCGCTCGTTGAACAGACGTTCACCATTGTGCACCCCTAACGAGAAATACTTGCTCCTCTGCGGGCACGCGTCGAAGCACAGCTGACCCGGCATTTTCCGCAACTTGTCAGCGTCGGCGGGAAAAAGTTTTAAGGGTCTTTTCGGGGACGGCTACAACAACACCACCACCACCACCACCACCACCACTCGTGCTAATGACTATTTTTCATGCCGCCGCACAGGCCGACCGATTTTTTCCTCCTTCTTCTTCTTCTTTTTTTTTATCTGCAAAGGGGCGAATATACATACGGGTTTTCCGACGGTGGCGCGGTAGTTAACTGCCGCTGCGTGGATCATAAATCATGCGAGCGTCGTCCAGCTTGTATAGGCGTCGTATTCGAGTTCTTTTGAGAAAAAATGGAGAGAGAGAGAGAGAGAGAGAGAGAGAGAGAGAGGAGGAAAAAAAGATCCTTTTGCACACTTTTACAACCTAATTACGAAATTATCCTCGTAATTCTTTGAAGCTGGCTGAATTGTGAGCGCACTTTCTTTTTAACGGCTTTGATCGAGATTTTATTTCTCAAGTTCCAATTTTCAGTTAGATATTTTATTCCGATAGACACTTTGATCGAAATAAATATTTCAGTTTTTTATAAATTTTTATTAAATTATCATTCAATATTACTTCGACTGTATTCTTTTGCAAATTAATTAAAATTTTATACATCAGTAAATAAAGCGAATAACAAATTAAATCACAAGCGTGACAAATAATAGATAATAATTAAAACGATCATTTCATTAGGAGCATCATATTACACTGTTTGATTAATTATATAAATTTGATACACATTTTCCGCGTTTGATAATTTAATTAAAACTGGACTCAATTTAAAAGTAAAACAATAATAAAGGTAGAATTTGTTGAATCAATTTATAACGCGATATTCATTGTAATGCAGTACAGAAGGCATTCAGAATGAAAATAAGAGTAGGACTGCAGTGTATGTCTGTAGAAATCCTCTATGAATAAGAACTCGCTGTATTCACTGTAAAATTGCTGCTTTTAACTGATACGAACGTAATGTTATTTATATGTCCTTATCTGTCACGTAGTGCCAACTACAATGTGGCTAAAGAAAATTTAATTAATATCTTACCATTTCCATACGACCAGTTTGCGATCAAGACTCCAATTATATAATAATGTCATTAAATGAGTTATTCGTATTAAAGCCACTGTTACTAAAAATACGTAAATAATGCTTTAAATAAGATTATCGACTATTTTCAAATGACATTGAATATACTCTTAATTTACTTATTGCAATTCCATTGTAAACGGATTTCCACGAAAAAAATTACATAATTATTTAATTAGTTTAAAAAATTAATAAAATTTATAAAAACTCCGATACAAAGTATTTAATTGTATAAATGTTTCATTGTGATTTATCCAAAAAAAAAATATTATTTCAATAATAGTTGCAATTCTAGCTTGCTGAATCTATATGACTTTTATAATTACGTATAAAGATTCTAATTACGATATTTTATTCACCAACATTATGAACTCTTGAATTTCAGCTTGTATAACTCTCGATATACATTTTCATCAAGGCAAGGGTCTCCCGCCAAAGCTTGAGAAAGAAATCTGCCAATTTATGAAATAACTATATCAATTATAACAAGATATCAATGGCTATAACCCATTGGGTTCGGCTAAACCGACGAAATAGCGAAAATTAGTAGGTCAATTGGAAATCCATTATTAAAATTAATGGATTTACGTCAATTATATATCCTCTCCATATTCCCCAAATTGTTCTCCGCTCCTCCGTGAAAACATATATGTATGCACATGCAGACGACCCATCCACAATCTGACCCTCACCATTTCCATACACGCACGCACACCCACATACATATACATATACATATATACATATATGTGCATACACCGCGAGCTAGCGGTCGTATTAATCCCTTGCCGAGTCCAAGCGGCGTAGGAATATCTAATTCGACGTTATATGGCGTTATAACCGGGAGGACACACACGTACAGTTTAATGCCGGGGACTTACGTTCCCATAAATACCATCTATTAGTTAGATCGTCGCCGCCACCGCCGCCGCCACCGCCGCCGCGTTTCGTATATATACATCATATATAAAAGCCGTTTTGAGGAATTCGACTGGAGTGTGATGAATGGCCGATGGTTACGAAAGAGGATTATGCCGCGGCCGCTTCTTTCCTTTAAGGCTCGCCGAACAGTGGAAAGACGGTGGAACGGTATTATATGTACGGGTATTACGTAATCGCGCGTGGCCATGCGATGGCGGCGCGTGAAGTTTCCGATCGAGCGTTCCTCCTTTACATGGTCAATTACGCTAAACGCTCGGACCGAACGGATTTCTTCCGTGAATCCAAGCTTAATGGGATGCAGGCTTTTCTATACAGTGTAACGCTTGGAGTATTTATATTGATTTCTATGATTTTGTATTTATTTTATAGTGCGCTGCTCGGATTGAATTCATAATTCGAGATGATTTATGGACTAGAATGATATATATTCATTCTGTATAGGTATATATTTTTTCTAAAATAGTCATAGTCCAGCAAGATTAGTTGCTAAATCTTATAGGATTTTAACGTAAGATTAAATAATTTTATAAATAATAGTGCAAATTTTTTAATAAGCGAGCCAGAACCATTTTCTCCACAACGCACAACCTCGATATATTTAAATTTCACAAAAAAAAAGAAAAACAAGAAGAAAAAAAGAAAAAAGAAGCCTGAGGACAGAAGAAAAAAGTCGAGCGTTAAATCGAAGCTGACGCGCTCGGGGAACCGTCGGCGTCGCTTAATATATACCTTAGCGAAGGTAACAAAATAAAAGGGAAGCGCCGCGCGCTGCAGCCCCGATTACTCAGAGCATTCGCTCGCTGCTTGCTCGCACTCCATGAATATTAAATGTGTTTATTCCCGCAAGTATTTCCCAGCGCCGTAGCCGTCGTCGTCGTCGTCGTCGTCGTCGTCGTCGTTGTCGCGCGTCTACAAAATCGGCTTATGCGCAGTTCCGATGACTGATCGCGCTCCGAATCGCTTCCCATAGCCCGATATATTTTATACCAACGCCCGTTTATGTCGTATACAGTTCGGTAGTTGAAAAGCGAGAGAGTTGATCCAGTAATAGTGTTTCGGTCACGCACGGATGAAATTGATTTTTATATTAATTAAACCAGCGGGGCTTCGATAGTTGATCGAAGTGCGTTGTATGTATGTACATTTCGCGATTCCTGGAAAAATGCACTTTCAGAATCCTTTGAAGAACAACGAATCCCACGAATTGATTAATTAATAAAGGCAAATATTTAATAATATCTATAATAATCGCATTGCGCAGTTAAACGAAAAAGTTTATATATACGATACACGAATCGCTGCAATCATCAGAATTGACAGGAACGTTTCACCGAGAACTGTAATATCCGTCGAAACGACATCATCCCGCGGAGAGTGTCCAATAGAAAAGGTGGATTAGATAAAAACGAATTAAAAGCCTTTACGACTCATATAACGATGGAAACAAAAACACTTTGTGCTTCCTAATAATACTAAATACACTTGGGTGGGAGGGGAGATCTCGCTCACTCGCTCGTGACAGGAGTATCTCTTTTGATAGCCGCGCGTTTTGGCGCGGATAAACTCTTTTTTTCTCTTCTCTCTGGCCATCTCTTCTAAAAACGCCAGCAATAAAAATCATAATGGTACACTTTGGTGCGCGTGCGGCCACGCCATCTCTGGCAATAAAACGCGGGGTGACCCGAGAGTATTTTTACGATTAAGAAGAAATTTCCACGTGGCCGGCTAGCGTAACGGACGGTAGCGGCGGCGGCGCGAGCGGCTGGGTGCGCGCAACACGTGATCCCCTTTTGACGCTCGCAATAAAACTCGAGGGAAAAAAGTGTTCGAACCCGGGGACACATAACAGCCTCTCTCTCTCTCTCTCTCTCTCTCTCTCTCTCTCTCCCCCTTTCTCCCCGAAACTTCCCTGCGTATCCCCGGGTTTTATCATGTACAGTCCCTCGCACCTTGACTACATCCGGCGTCCGAGCCTCCACACACATATATATGTATATGTGTATGTATATCATATGGCAGCACGTGTTGTCCTCTAGATTTCATCGTTGCGTCGTGTTATGTGCGCCCAAAAGTGTATTTTATTTCGGGTGCGATAAATTTATTACGAGGCTAAAATTTCAGTTGGCCCGCGTCCGTATTGTATTATATACGATAAAACGGACATTCGCCGGAATAATAACGAAATGATTTTAACCGTTTATTCTATTTTTTTATTTTCAAAGTAAACATGAAACTCATGCGATGAAGATGTACAACAAATTTCTCTCCGTTAAATTCAATGATTTATGATTGCGGTAATAAATGAAAAGATTTCTACAGAAACTATATATTTGGATAATTGTCCATGAATCAAAAGAATTTAGAGAATCGGATATCATCTCGATCATAATAAATATTCTTTAAAACTTGAGCAAATATTTCAGACGAATCTATCGAATACATAAGATAAGGCGTATTTGCCAATAAACAAATCTGCATCCACACATTCTTTTCTTCACCCGGTGATATAACGCAACTTTCTTTCGTTCTCGGTGTGTCCGACGTTCGGATAGGCTACATGGAACACAGGGAAAAACCATTCAACGGCTTTATGGGGGGAGGCTATTGATACGCCACGGACACGAATTTCTCATCGAGATAAACGCGGATAAATTTTATTGTTTTTCTGAGAGGGAGAGTTTGAGGGGCCGACGTACTCTCTCTCTCTCTCTCTCTCTCTCTCTCTCTCTCTCTCTCTCCCTCGGTAGACATACATACATATATATATATCGGCGGTGTAGGATGCGAACGGAAGCCGCAGTCAGCGCTTTATGACAACGGTTTGATATATCGTCGACGGCGCCTGAAAAAGTGCGGAATTTGGGGAAAAAGTGTGCGCGAGGGCATCGGTCTTCGCAAATTTATCCGCTGGGAAAACGGAAATCGCTATCTTTTCCGTGCGGCAGCTCTCCCAACTTTTTGGTTTCCCGGGCGACGATATAACACGCACACGACGTGTAGTTCGACGCACTTTCATGCTCGAGGCA
Source organism: Megastigmus stigmatizans (assembly GCA_900490015.1). Taxonomy (NCBI): domain Eukaryota; kingdom Metazoa; phylum Arthropoda; class Insecta; order Hymenoptera; family Megastigmidae; genus Megastigmus; species Megastigmus stigmatizans. Next base: position 8,368 of record UELV01090973.1, read on the forward strand.
GGGATAAATAAATATCTCCTAAGCAATGCCCTCGTGGACTTTCAATAACAAGTAGAATCTTGATGTGAATTGCGACGATATCGATGTGATTGTTCGCCCTCGTTTGCGAGATCGATAGCTTTTTTAGTTTTGTTTAGTTGTAAGATTCGTAATTGTAATGTAATTCAAGTCCTCAATTACGAAAGTAGAATTTAAGTACAATAATTTATGTACAGGGATAAATAGATTTACACTTATGCAATTATAGCAAAATGTATGTAAATGTCTTGTCGCGATTGCAGTTCTGCGAATAGATAATTCAGTAGATAGCGCGACATTTTCAGCGAAATAACTAATGAGGCAGCTAGAAAGTTAAAGAAAATTGTCGGAGAAAGATCAAGTTGTAAAATATTTAATTTTGAAGGAAAAGTAAGGCAGACAGAATATGTTTCGTTCAAAAATTACATTCGAATAAGCTCTCGCGCTATAATGACCCAAATAGTCCACTATAGAATTCGCTTATCTTGAATTCAACCGCAGTCCCCCCCCAAAAAAAACTAATTCTACCTTTTCCTTTTAAACTGTCCTACATCCATCGAAATCCACCCAAAGAGTCCTTCCACGCAGAGAGATAAAAAAATCGCGAGCAAGTTCGAATCTCGCGCTCTCGCACAATCTGAAAAGATTATCGTCTCACTGCCGGAGCTCTCGCAACGTCTCATCTCGCGTCATCAAAAGCTCGACGCCAGCAGAGACTCTCGAGACTCTAGGTATAACACGTCAGCTTTTGCGGTGAGCCGATTTACTGTATGTAATGCGAATGACGTCGTCGACTGTATACTATATATCACAGTGCGCGCGACCTCCTCTAAAATTCCTTTTACACGCAGCAGCAGCAGCAGCTGATATATATATATATATATAGAAGTCGCTGCTGCTCTCGTTTTTCATATATGCACGCGAAATTCACAGGGATAAAATCGGGAACGACGCGCTTGCGTACATCCAACACGTGCATATATAAGAGATGCTTGCGCTCGGTGCGCGGAGACTCTCCCCTTTGAGCTGCTGCGCACCACACGCGGCGCTACTATAGCTATTACCATCGCCGCGAGGTGTATGAGTAAAGCCAGTAAAAGCTCGCCTAATGAATCGCGGCTGCTGCTGCTGCTGCTGCCGCTATACCGCGTTATTGGCATTATCATGAGTGCACACACGCGGCGAGTACAAGCCGCTTCCGCGGCGGCACTTTCCTAAACGACTAGTGGATTAGATACCCTACCTATACTCTCTCTCTGTCTCTCTCTCTTCTTATGTTTGTGAGCACGCCCGCAGCATCTCGCTCGGTAAACTCCAGCAGAAAGAGAGAGAGAAGGGGGGTCTTTTATTGCTCGGCTGATTGATCGCGCGTTGCGGAGCAGACCGAATAGAGAGCTCGGACGTGCTTACCCGCAATTGCCTCAGATTGCATCTTTCGAGCAGATGATGCTGCCGCCAGTACCGGCGCTCTGTCTGCTGTGCTCTGTACGCTGTGTTCTTGTGCTTGTGTGTGTGTGCGTGTGTGTGGGGATAGACATACCGCGATGTGTCGATATTTCGCTCTCCTTCGTCCATTCCCGTATATGCGGATGCGTGACGTGGCCGTTTCTCTATAAACACCGCACACTTATATGCTCTCCCTTTCGTCTATTGTGCGCGGGCCGCAGCGACTCGCGCGCGCGCTGCACACCTCTTTGTCTCGCGCGCCTATAAAACTGACGCTTGATCGTATAGCACTCGATGGAAAGGCGGTTACGTCATATCGATAGTTTGTTCGGATTTAACGTTTATTTGATTGTGCACACACGATGGATATGATATTCAATTTTATGCGAAAAAGAGAGGCGATTGGAAACAGTTTTACGGTAGAATGCCAGTGGATTTCGTTCGATTAGACGCGCGTATACGGCACGCAGCTCAAATATTTGTCCTTTTCTTTTCATTCACTTCCGCGCCAAACCAAAATGCACATATACTTTCCGTCTGTGTCTGTGCGTGTGTATTTATTTTTTCGGTTTTCTCCCTCTCTCTCTCTCTCTCTCTCTCTCTCTCGCGTGCGCGTTTCTTTTACTGCGTATTTGTTCTTTATCCGTCAAATTTATGAGGGGGAACTCGAGAGAGAGGGAGGAAGAGAGAGAGAGAGAGAGAGATGGTACGCCTCAGTAGTTTCTCTTGGGAGAAGCAATTTATCGTAATTTCGTATTGAAATCACGCTCTCCTCTGTTTGATTTCCTTGATTTAGCCTCGGTCCATCATTAAATTTATGTAATATGTTTTCACCGATTCCGAGGAGGAAACTTTTAATGATATCATTCTTAGTTCTCAAACAGACGCATCAATTTATATATGTATTTGCAGTTTGAAAGTTAATGCCATTACCATCTTTTAGATTGTAATCCAAAACTGTTTATTATAAATTCTTATCGGAAGAATTGACGTTAAAAGATGCAGTGCACGTCGATGCTGGAGGAAGAACATTTATATATTATTAATTAACGACAGTGTATGGCATTAATAAGCCGTCCGACGTAGCATATATGGTCAAACATGGCAACGAATCATAAAAAGAGAATGGAAACACAGACCAGCGAATGACTATAACGCAGGGCTGTATATATAATAAAATGCATGTACTGCATTCGTTGCAAAAACTAATGAAAAGAGACCAAACGAAGCGCGGCGGAAAGAGTCGAACGATCTATCGCAGTACTATACAGCCTCGAGGACGCGATATACCACTCCAGCGTCCGCGCGACATCATAGAAAGGAATCACCGGTGGATAAGGGAGAAAGAAGAGAGAGAGAGAGAGAGAGAGAGAGAGAGAGAGAATTGAAAAGAGCAACGAGAACACATAGAACGACGAGGAAAAAACGCAGAGGGCTAGATATACAGAGAGAGAGAGAGAGAAAGAGAGAGAGAGAACGAAAGAGTAACGGGAAAGAATAAAGGCGGACGGCAAAAAGGGAAGAATGTAATGAGCGGCGAGGAGACAAAGGTGGAAAATTCGTGCGGCGCGACGTTCCAGGCGATATAGACGTGAAGGTGAAGCACGTTTGCTCCCTCTCTTGTTGTCGTATAAATGTTACACGTTATAGGTGCAGTGTTGCTGTGCAGTGTACGGCAAAGGGAAGCATGGGGCCATTTCTAGAACGATCTTTGGCCATATGGGGCGAAAGAGAGGGAGAGAGAGAGAGAGAGAGAGAGAGAGAGAGAGAGGGAGAGAGTGGGAAAATAAGTACGCCGCATGAAGCCCCATTGTCGAAATATATTACAGGGCATTACCGGGCCCAATCGCCTGTAAACGATGCTCCATATTTTTGCTGCAAGTATCGTAGGCTGGCACATGTGTGCACTTGCGATCGAATGCGTTAGATGCTGCAGTTTGGTGTGTATGCCTGTATGGTTATGTAACCGCTGATTCTTAAAATAGTGACGAGTGAGATGTTATAGTGCGTAGGAATATTGTGTTATCCAGATGGGGATTTTAAAGGCAATTGAGATTTTAATGGTAGGTGAAGAAGGTGATCTTTTTTAAGGACTAGAAATTTTTATGTGATTTTGCTCGAGTCCAGATTGAGTCAAATTTGCTTGAGTCAAAATTATTGAAACTCCGATTTGTAAACTACTTAAAATTTTTGTCTTGATCCTATGCGGGATCGAAAATCCTCTGTCATAGTTTCCAATTTCGAATTCTGCCAAATTATGTCATCAATACTAGCACAATGTCCCTTATGTGCACAGAAATTGAGAAAATTAATACAATCTCGCACAATATTAATCCACTCTAATGCAATAATATCAGATTGTTGTCGTAAGAATAATTCAAAAAATGACAGGCAATTATCCCTAACATGTACATGCATTTAGCGATTGCTTAGTTGACCGGAATTAAATGGTCACATCCCTCCAATTGCGTATAATCCCTCCAAAGGCCACGAGTCTAATTAAATCAAATCAGCGGATCGAGCCGCGCTCAAAGTCCAGCCGTAGACTTAATTTGGTAAAATTCTTTCTCTCTCGTGCGCGTCATTTCATAAAAGGCACATCACATATTCCTCGACAAAAATTTTTTCCACCGATCTCTCGTCCTATTCTCTCCATCAAGACACTCACCCCCTGGATGAATGAATCAAAGCCCACCCTCGCCGTTCGCTTCGTCATGTCTACCCCACCCGACCGACGTAGAGTCTCTCTCTCTCTCTCTCTCACTCTCTCTCTCCAACTTCTACACTAGCAGGAGCAGAGAGACGCAATAATAATGAAAGGAGCTCCTTTTTCTGCAGCGTTGTCATATTTTTTCCTTACAGCCGAGAGCCCGAGCTAGAACGGGACTCTTCGGTTTTAAGGGTGACTCCACATTGCTGATTCTGTGAAACAAAGGGAATACCGGGAGTAATGGCATATACGACCGAGGGATAGATTTAGAGATACAGTCCTTTCATTCGAGTGTAGTATAATATTATCTTTACTTATAGATCGGAATACAATAAATGCCATATCGATACGTTTATCAAAACAATTAGAGTCATACTTTAACACGTAATTAGTTATGGAGGTTTTGTTAATGGATTAATTTCCCTGTGAACTTTTTCAGTCTTTTATAAATCAACTATAAATCAAGTTATTTTCTAAATTAAAGGAACAAAGCAACCTCTACTTTTTTCCTTAATTAATGACAAGCGTTAATTTAACGATTTTCATCCAAGAGTATACAGTCTACGAAAACCGAAGTAAAAGAAAACTGTGTTAAACTGATAGTTTCAAAAAAACAAAAAAAAACAAAAAAAAAATTAAAAATAATCTAAAAAGCACTCGTGAAATTCAGTAGCCTATGTGAATGTCCCCTAAAAGAGAGGAAAGGCTTTCGCGAGGCAGCGCATATCTACAGTAGGGTATAAAGAGCGAGATAGAGAGAGAGAGAGAGAGAGAGAGAGAGAGAGAGAGAGAGAGAGAGAGAGACAGAGAGAAATTGTCGTAGAAACTGCAGCGCGCACGACGAAACAATGACCCGCGGCCCGATGAGATAGAAGTGCGCGGCGCGCGCGGGACTAAAAGGTCGGAAGGCACGTCAGATAAACTATACGGAGAGAGAGAGAGAGAGAGAG
>UELV01090982.1:0-12612 GCA_900490015.1 Megastigmus stigmatizans
TACTAAATTATTACTATACTTTATATCAAATATTAAAAGCTTGGTATACCAATTTCAAAAGTAATATTTTTTAGTATATAAATAACTGATTTTACTATACTGTTTAGCAAAATTCATAATATTATTTACTAAATTAAAAAATAAAGTTATTGAAATTTTACTGCGTATAATTTTTATTATACACGTTAGCAATTTTTAGTTACTACTCTAATCATTTTTCAGTGTCAGGACTTGCGGAAATTATTGAATGTATGCTAATAAGTTTTATAATTATTGTAAAGTTTCTCATAATTTGACTCTGTCTCGCCATTAGTGAAGATTATAGTAATTTTAAAGAGAGTATTTTTCTCCGTGTAGGCAAGTTTTTACTGGACAATAATCGATAAATTCTTTCCTTATTTTCACTTTCATTTTTTACATCCATATGCAACTTTAGATTCTATCAAAAGATTCGCATTACATTTATTTTCTGCTTTGACTCGGACGATTTCCAGCACTAAATCTTAAGAGGACAGCACATCTGTCCACACTGTTTAATAAAATTATTCCCCTGCTTGGGTCTGTTGCAGTCGGTGCCATGTACGTATGCATGCTGTACGCAATTCTCTTCCTCAAGCTGTGGTCGTACGTGCAGGTGAACATGTGGTGTCGACTCAGCGTCAAGAGCAAAAACGCCTCCCAGGGCAGGATGCGCCGCCAGTCCTTCAGCTATACCGATCTTCACTGTGAGTATCATATGCACATGTACATGTATATTCCGATATCAGATTAAATTCTAAGCTTATGTTTCTACGTGCCCCCTGTACTGCTGTATCTCAAAAATTCAATTGCTTCGTCCTCGATTTTATAATGTTGTATCCCAAGTTATTGGCAATACCATATTTTCATTTTCTGACATTGATGTTTCGGTTACATGAAGTAGTGAGAATAATGTTGGAGTTTAAATTTCAAATCAAACCAAGAATAAAAAGTGTAAATTTAAACGTATTCCCTCATCGAATGATTCTACGGGGACTACACTTTGTACCTTCCGCTTACACCGCGATGATCCACAAATCCCCAAATTAATCCAGCAACAAAGCAAGCTCCTATTTAAAAGGTCCATCAACAATTCCGTCGGCTCGTCAAAATTCAAAAGGGGACTACCGCGCCAGGCCCCGTAAACGTGTCCGGCCGCGCATAATTGCGAGGAACACACACACATACAGGTGCAGCAGCGCGCGGCAAAGCGAATACAGCTACCCGCGATAGGCAAATGAAAATATAATAGAAACACTAGCCATGTGTCGGCGATATACTAGCGGTTCGACGTATGCACACTCGTACTATACACAGCGAGCGTTTGAAGTCGATATAGAGAGAGGATGGGTGCAGGAATATTATAGGCGATCGAGTCTCGTGGTGTACGCGTGTGTGGTAGGGCCGGGGCTAGATAATTTCCAGCCAATTTAACTGGCGATCTGGCTTGCCTCTATTTCCTGCTGAATTCGGCTACTACTGGCATGGGGCTGAGGGTATCGATTATTCAGAGGCATCGACGCCGCCGCCACGGCGGCTAAAGTCAAATTACGGATCGGACCTTATAACCGATGAACTCGCGCGCGCTTGTCCCGCTTTTCTATGTAACATTCGAGCCCTGCCTCCCTTGTAAATTCCGGTCAATTCTTTTTTTTTTTTGGTAACTCTGTAATTCACTCGTAGCTGACTATGGTACACTCTGATCCCTTCATTTGGCTTGAGCCTATGGGGATTAGCGGTTGATTTTTTTCTTAATTCGCCTACACGAAATGAAGGTAAGGATAAAGGAATAATAATAAATTAGTGGTACAGATGGTCGTGAAATTTGATCGGTCGATTTGAAGCAGTATGGAGATTGCGGTATGCAGAAATTAACGAGTCATTTTTCGCGCGCGAAGGCGAAATTATTGGTATACAGTGAAATCATGTTTGGTGAAGGAACAGAATAATATTCGGAATATTGCTGAAGTTGGCGATTACAGAAGTTAAAATACTTGGCTGGCATAGTTCGCATCGAACTGCCGCTTATCAAATAGTTAAAGCAAAGAATTTGCGTTCACCGTCAATGCTTTGCATGCAATTTCTCTCATGATTGTTTCATAACGAATTTTAAACTACCGCGTTCGTTGACTTGTCGTTGTTCTTGAAAATTGATCCCTGCATAGTTAGATGAACAATCGTCCTAGTATCAGAAATCGTAATGATCGAGTTTATTCCAAGACCGCATGCGTGACTTATTTTATTTCATAAATTCATATTATGTCTTCCAAAGCGAAACTCATAAAGCTGCGGAATCATATTTCCTTCAAAGGTACAGACATAACTCACAAAGAACACATAAACTATTCCACGTGTATAGAAAATACAAAATTCATCGTACCGCAAAAAAAAAAAAAAAACAGAAGAAGAAGAGAAAAAAAGAAAAAAACGTATATACATGCATGATTGTTGGAGAGCAATTCCCATGTCAACCCTTTCCATTTATACGAGTGTCTACCTCTATATATATACACCAGCGAAGAAAAGCATCTTCCAAGAATCAGCCATTTGTAACGGAGCGCGATAGCACGAGACTGCACGTATATAGATCAACGGAAGGAGCAAAAAACAAGAAACAATTCTCTCTGTAGCAGCAGCAACGGCTGCTCGGTTCGGTGGCGCAAGGTCGATTGATTATATTTCCATAAAGCAACTGTTCCACAATTCGCTGCAGTTCTCTCTCTTTCTGTCTCTCTCGCTTGCAAATTTCAATAAGCAATCTCGCGTAATATCAACTCTTTCCGGGAGAGTGAGAGAGAGAGAGAGAGAGACGCCAAAGTTGGGCGTCGAGACGGACACGAAAGCATCACGCTCGAGCGGAGAAATAAAGCAAGAGCGCGGCGGAGGCGGACGACTGGCATAAGGCGAGCTACTATACCGCTGGCTGCGCTATAGTCTCGCGTGCCACCCGCCCATTCGGTCCGATGAGTTTCTGAAAATCCCGTTTCCGCGTACGAGAGCCGTGTTTCTCTTTCTCTATATTTTAGTCTCTCTACTCCTTGCGCGCACAAATTTCGCCCCCAACTCGAAAGCCGTGTTACTGCTTTTTTTTTGCCTCTATACCCTCGTTCTTTTTAATCGTGCTGCAGTCTTTTCTTTTACTTCTCTACTCTCTCTCTCTCTCCCTCTCTCACTCTTCTTTTTTTTTGATTTATAACTTTATTCGTGAGCTCGCATGCACGCTGGCTTACCTCGGATTATTTAGTTCTAATCAGCGTCGCTTAATTGATTCGCAAGAAGAGGACGTAACTTTCAGCTTTTTTGCTCCCACTACTTTTATCGCAAAAGGACTTTTTAATCGTTAAAGGGATTCCTGCTTGGCCCCCCATTTTTTTAAAGCACTTACGAGAGATTTATTTTTAAGTCGCGTTGAGAAAAGCTGCACGATTGCTTTGCGATTGCATAAAGGATTTGCGAAAAGCTTACTATGGAAAAAGGATGTGAATTTTTCGAGTAAACGATAAACGTTTATACAGTTTTTCAATTGCAAATTCAGTGCAGCAGCCGTTCATAAAGTTTATAGACGCTGCGCTGCCTTCCAAGATGCAAGGCGAGCGATAATAAACAGAAAGAAATTATCATGTAGCGAGGAGAGGATATTTTAATGGCTAACAAATTCCACCAGCCGCATAATAAACGCGCGAGAAGTGTGTCGAGCGCTTTATGTATTTACCCGCAAAAAGCGTGGCTAAAGTGCACAGGGTGCATTGTGGCTTTTCAAAAAAGAAAATAAAAAAAAATGAAAGAAAGCGAGAGAGGGGGAAGGGAAGAAATGCCTCGCAATAACAGTTTTCGCGAAAACTATAAACGCTTGTAAACACTATCTGTTGATCGAGTGCCAAGCGCACATACTTGTGGTTCTTCCTCTCCTGGGCGCTGTGTGTGTTGACGTCAGATTATGTTTCATGTACGTGTAAACTGGGACGCTGCTCCTCGACGCGCGTTCCAAAAACACAAATATCGCGCTGAATTTATTCCAGAATAGATTTTCGAGCGTCGTTGTACTCTCCCTCTCTCTCTCTCTCTCTCTCTCTTTCGCTCTTTCGCTCTCGTGCGAGGCGTTTATTTGCGCCCCTCAAACGCTTAAACGGGGTTAATCTTCCGTCTTTTCCCGAAACTGATGGTGGTATCTTCAAGAAATTAGCACGTACTGCAAACCTTTTTGTAGTTTCTATTTCTCGTCCATTTAGTTTTCCGTGACTTTTTAATTTCGAGCATTCGTGTCCCGCAATGTGATTTGAACAGCTGCTTAAATAAGAAACAATATAACTGACTTTTTTGACGCGGAGTTAACGTTCCCCAGCAATAAATGAATTCCCAGAAAAGTTACTCGATTTTTAATAAAACCGTCTATTACATCGAGCTTTATATGATTTTCCAGCTTCACCGGCTTCCCTTTTTTTCTCTCCTTCATTCTTATTCAAACGCTCTCTCTATCTCTCTCGTCTTTCTATTCATATTAAACTCGCCAGATTAAAAATGCTTCTAAACGCCATCGTTCGAAAATCTTTCTATCTCTGGCTCTCCTCTCATTTTGAAATTCCACCTCTTTCATCCGATTTCTCCAAGGTGCACGCTTTCGAGAGAGACGCGATTTTCCATGTCAATCCGACTGAGACGCGCGAGCATCACCATCTTTTGCATGCCGTGTCGCTTCTCTCTCGCTCCCACACTTCTATAATGAGACATGCACATCCCTTTTTGAACTACAGTTTCTGGCTCTATTAATTTTCCCCCTGGCGCGCGCTACGGAATCTCGAATTCCAAGGAATACGCAAAGTCCGCCTTTCTCCCTACTTCGTGTGATACGCCTTTTTGGCGAGTATAACGAAGGTTTGATTTTTAAAAGTTTTTCTCGTGCGCGCCGCAAGTTCGCCCCGGAAATAATAACTGAATTACGTACACGGCAAATTCGATTGTGCCCTTTGGCCTCGACCGGAAAGTTAATGAAAGTTTTGCTTTTTGAAAAGCAAACTTTGATTTCCTTAGCGCGCGATCGAGTTTGCGGTGCGAAGATTCGATTGTGCAGTACGCCTCTTTTGAGGATGGAAATATGCGGGCGAAGTTGACGACGCAGAATCCTGTTTTCCGCCGCTTGAAACGCTTATCGCACGTCTCGACGTCGCGGAGAACATTCGCGACTGTCTCTTTAACGTCTTTTAAAGGGAAAAGTTAATTTGAAAATGACAAATATTTGAGCTCGAGCGTTTGTTAGGCTACGCGCGCTCGTTTTATTCGAGCTAATTTTGAATTTACTCGAGCGAATTCGCACTACAATTACAGCTATTCGTCATTTTATATAATAATCTCTCTCGTATATTTCCAGTATTAATAATATTACCCCAAAATTTCCCTTCGAAGACTGGAAAAAGTTTACTGCGCGAGAGAAAGCATTTTCCAAATCGCTTCTTTGTAAAAACACTCCCGTTCACTTAAATCCGACCGAAAAAAAATGAAAAAATTTTCCAGAGCCAGAGCAAAAATCCAATCAGGATTCAATCCGACCTCAAAGCATACACTCGCGGAATGAAATAAAAGCGCTGAAAATCGCATTCGAAAACTTAGATGATTTACGTCCCTTATATATATACTGCATACACACACGCATATACAGAGGGAGAGAGAAGCGCAGTCGTCGCCTAGGAATGGCAATTTCGATGTCCCGAGTCTCGCGGATTTTTATACTCTTTCTTTCCTACTTCCACTCGATCCGCAGATACGCGGCAGCAGCAAGAAGGAGAGAAAAAAAAGGCGGAAGCGGAAATTCCAGCGCCGCCATGACGAGAGAGAGAGAGAGAGAGAGAGAGAGACGCAACTAAAATATGTCGTAGCCCGAAAAACTTGCCTCTCCCTTGCCATCTTGATGCGCACGAAACAATATTATATACGAGTTTTCCTGTGCCTTATTTCTTTGTTGTTTTTATACTTCAAAGAGTCCCTCGTAGCCCGTGTGGAGATTAAATGAAATACAGCGCGCGTATCTGTGTGTGTGTGTGTGCGTGTGTATAGTTCCGAGTTATATTGGAATCAAGTCAAAGATTTTTATACTTGTTTCGAGAGTGTTTGCACTGCGCATCCAATATAACTCGAAGCGAAGAAATTAATTTATTGCCCGGCGATTCGCAGCAGCAGTAGCAGCTCCGCCGCCGCTTGTTGACCGAACTACTTTTTGGCAATCTTCTCGCCGCATGAGTGCAGTGTGTTTGTATAGGTATATACGTGAGTATATGTATACGTTCTTGCGCCCCCTTTTTGCGCGCGGAGGAGGGTATGTAGGCGTCGACGGAAAGTGGAACGAGGAAAAAGAGCAGTGCTCGTGTGTATGTTTGTGTGTCGATTGACATATAAGAAAACTTGATTAATTTCAATGAAAATGAAAATTAACCAGAGCTGCTGATTGTTCGTAGATTAAAAAACAGAAAATTCAGTATCTTTGTTAGCTTATCTCTGACCTACGAAAATCAGAACAAGTTTTTCATAAAGAAATTAAAGCTATTGTTTGGATCGTACGGCAATTTTGTCTCTAATGCACTTATATATAACAGAGGTAATTGAATTTTAATAAGAACTTCATCGCTTCGACAACTACGTCGCGAAAAATTGGAAAAAAGTTCTTTGACGACGTCAACTTCAGCGCGTAGTGCTTCGTTCCGTATACGGCTGACTGAACTTGAATGTTACTACTTGTTCTACGGGCGAACGCTATTTTTCTCGATCATTCCATCATTCTTCATTTAATTTGTATCTTTAAATAACCAAAAACTAAAAAATAATATGTTATTATTAATTAAAACGTATAATCTAAATATAATAATCATTCAAAGAAATAGATAATAATCATTTAAACAAAATCTTTGTGAACAAAAATCAAGCAAACTCTTATGAATGTATTCAGATTTTGTGCACATCAAACGTAACTCTCGAGCATCAGCTGTTTATAAAAAAAGGAAAGAAAAGAAGCTGCAAGTATCTCGAAAAACGAGCGAATAACAATCTACGAGTGTCGCTGCGTACAGGCTTTTCGACTTGTCGTCAAAAGCCGAAACTAGACGAAGGAAAGAAAAGGCGGCGCAAAGGAGAACAGAGTTTCTCTCTCTCTCTCTCTCTCTCTCTCTGTCTGTCTCTCGGGCAGCGAAAAAAGAGATAGAGATAGTAATTCACCAGCGGCGAAATTATTTTTCTCTTTCCTCTTCTCCCACTTTTTTTTTTTCAATCACGCTCGGGGACTCGTATATACCAGCGGCGTCGGTAGTAGTAGAAGTAGTAGTAGTAGTCGCATCGGCCAACGTAATTCCGCCTTTGTGCCAGGAGATACCTCGGTACTTAGAGCTGCTCTCCTCTGGCTCATATATCTCGAAATGAGCGCCTCGGCTTGGCGCTCGGCGCCGGCAGAGGGAGAAAGAGAGACAGCCGAGTGAGACGGAAGGAGGAGGAGGAGGTTGGGAAGTGAAAGAGGAGGGTCGTCCGTCGTCGAGAAGAGAGTGGAGCGAGCGCGAGAGAGCGAGGAATGGAGGAGCAAATTAACTGTGACACGCACAAGGAGCTTCGCTGCTAAAACGATTGCCGGCAATCTTTGTCCCTCGCTCGCGTTCTCTCCGGTTAGAGACGGAGATGGGCAAATGGCTCAAGGATTCAAATATCATGCACTTGTTCACTTGGGCCAATCAGCTTTTCGAGGCGGAATTTAAATTGGACGCGGAATGCGAAATTTATTTGCTGTCGGCGCGCCCTGCATACTCTGTTATTGTCGCGCGCGGCTTCTCGGCGACGAAAGCCTCGCGGCCATTGAGAAGAGCGAGCGGGGAGAGATTTTGTGTAGTCGCGAATTATTCCCTTGTAATTCTCTGCGGCGTGGCGGTGCTTGAGTTACAAGCGCGAGAATTGCGGAAGATTATGGCGGAGACCGAGAATGTCGGATTATACTTCGAGGAGCGCGTGTTGGAAACTTTTAGCAAAGAGGGGCGGACGATTCGGTTGACGCTCTGGGTTACACAATACGCAGTTTGAGGTGGATGATAGTGAACTCCCGCGAGTTTATACTGATGAATATTTTAATCGTGCTTTTGATGGCTTCGCTGTAGGATGAGAAAATAATGTTTCGACTTGTGTTAATTAATTTTTGGAACGAGCTCATGGATAGTTGATACTCTCCAAATATGGAATAGCTATAATTACTGTACTATGAGAATGAGAAATTAATACCCTATTACGTAACATTATATTATACATATAACAGTGCCCTATTATTCAGTTAAATATTATGTGATGCATGTACTAAAGCTAAATTGATTATCTAACAATGGTTGTTTAGTCTTTTAGGTTTAGAGTATGTATTGCAAATTTTATACCCTTGGAATTAATTTTAGTACTGGAACTTTTACTCAACAGTATTCATCGTTCCTGTATAAAGAACAATATTGGTCTAATACAAAATAGTAAAGATGCTGTATTCAGCGATTGTCACTTGTAGAACATTGTATTGCTCAACTTGTTTGTGCAGGAACCAAATTTTTTAGGCGAATAATGCGCGCTTCTTCTTATAGAACGAGCCCTCTCAATTATGAAAATGACAACTAAAACCTTATTCAAGTACAGATCCAATAAAAAAAAGAAGCCACTTGTAGGCAGTCAAAGAAAGTAATAAAGGCAAAGGAGAAATGAATAAGTTAATCGCGCACGTCAGACGAACAAAGAGCTGAAGCGCGTTCGAAATTGGCCAAACACGTTTTAATTAAAATTAGTAAATAATGCAAGAAGAGCTTCGCAGCGCTCGACGCTTCTGCCGGGTATCTATATATACACAACGTGTCAGTCGTCTTCCTCGACGTGGCATCGCAAGAGAAGAAGCATCGTAGCAAAGCGACACTCCAACGAGCTATTTGAGATACAGAGAGAGAGAAAGAGAGAATTCGAGGGTCGAGTCTAGGACGCCCGGGGAAAATTTCATTTAGCCGAATTCTTTGCGCCTTATTACGCCGCCCACACTCGACAAAATGGAAGGAGGCGATGAAATGGAAGCTTGCCAAGCGCGCGTCGGTCAATCTTGGGACTTCCCCATGCTCCTCCATCCGTTAGATATCGACAGTCAGGCGTCGCTTTATCCTCTCTCTCCCCGTCGATATCCATCGTGGTATTTAAATTTAAGAGGCTTACAGAGAGAGAGAGAGAGAGAGAGAGAGAGAGAGAGAGAGAGAGAGAACATTCGTAAATTGGATTACCAGCTGGGGCCCGCGGGTTAATCGAAAGAGTATAAGCTCAATATCTATTTAGCGCGTTAGGATATATATAGATCGGATTTCGTTGCATTCACCCTCCTATAAACTCATTAGCCTTCGCGTATGTGTGCAATGTATGGACGTAAATTGGCAGGCGAATCAATTGATCGATGTCTGCGTGTATGTGGAAGCAAAACGAATCCGATGTACTGTGTGTCAAAGCGCGCGATCAGCTGATACGTTAGTAAGCCCCGCTTTTGTCTGTATAATATACGGAAATAGTGTCTGAGAACAAAGACATTAAAGAGGTGTGCTATGGTCGGAAAGATTCCTACCTTACTGGCTTTAGCATTTAATGAAATATATAAAGATAGAGATCAATTTTTTGAAAAAACTCGCTGTCACTAATGATTAAAACACCTCAGTAATGATGAAAACATTACATGGTTCCAGTTTCATGAAACTAAATTTTGTTATTAATAGTTTAAATTGTGTAAACAATTTAAAAAGGAAATTTCTCTTACAAAAAGGTAATACTTATACCAGTATTTTTAGTCCGCTTAGACTTGATTATATTATATAGCAATCCAATGGTTAAATACGTACAGTAGAGTATATTTGCCTCAAAAGCAACTTACCACAAGGCTCCAAAGTCAAACCTTGATGGGTTTACATAAATTTATTTTAATTTAAGGCATTTTTATTCACTACAAAGTGAATTGAACAATATTTTAAAAAGTTTTATATTTTTATTTTTATTAAATTATTTTACTCAAAATAGTAAATTTTTTACTTTTCTTAGAGATAGAGATTAATTTTTAAAAATAAAAACTGTCAGTACCTTGGTAATGATGCAATTGTGTAATTCAGTCTCATAAAATTTCATTAATAATTTCATTCATAATAAGACAAAATCCCTATGAATTATGAACAAAATTTTCGAAGTCAAACATCTCTGTGAATTGCGGATGGAATCTTATGAAACTGGAATCATATAATGTTTACAATATCATTACCGAGATTCAGACCTAGAGATTTTTCTAAAAATTAACCGCCAGAGGAGGAGCCGGAGGAGTATAGTTAACGACATTTACAGTTTCATACTTTTTTCCTTCAATTTTCAATATTTTAACATTTTGCAAGTAGAGCCCAATTCTATGAACTACATAGAGAACTTATTTATTCTGGAAAGCGTGATTATTTTTTTTTTCACAAAAATCGTAAATTAAGCCATGTTCTCCCATATTTCTCGACAATAAACCCCCGAAATCCGGATTCAGGAGGTCAAAATACGCTTACAAATAAGCTTAGGTGTAGGTGGAACACTTAGATTGCTACGAGCCACTATATGAGCCCCTAGACTAATAATGACCACAGACTGTACCAGCGTCTCACGGACAACGGACTGCCCCCAGAGTAGAAATACTCTATTTATGTTCATCGAAATAAATTAAATTTTGTAATAAACTTTTTTAGATTATAAAATTTTATCTCGTAAATAATATAATCCAAGAATTGATTGTTTCATATCTTCTGTTAAACTGTTAAACAAGTCGAATTTTAATAGATGGATTTTAGGAGCTTATTACAGAAAATTTGCTAATAAAATAGGTAAATTAATTTTTTCGATTGTTTTTGAAGTGTAATACCGGCTTGTCCTCTCAAGTAGTAACGACACCCCTCTTTGGTATAGACGATCTGAAAAGAAAGGAACCGGGGAGAATTTGCACGCGTGCTAATTAATTAAAATGCCCTTGTTCCGGTATGAGAATGTGTATGCGTGTGTGTGAAGATACGAAAAAGGAAGAGCGTAATTAATTAATCTTACACGGACACCTTCTCTCAGCTCTTATTCTTCTCCTCTGGTTCTGTCGCTGCTGCTGCTGCAGCGCTGGCGTGTGCATTGGGAAGTATTTTTAATGAAATTGACCCTTTTGTTTGCTGTCTAAATTCGTTGAAAGTTGGACTTGTAACTTATCGCTCGGATGGCATAATCGAAGCATGCGTTGTGCTCGTAAATAAACGTTGTGGTAGTAAAATGAAAATTACAGAAGAATGATTTGAATATGAAGGGGTTTGAATATTATAATAAAGTATATTTTTATAATCGATCAATATACATCTATTGGGCAATGAATACAGGGCTTTAATTGGGTACGACTTTATAGCATATGCTCCGAATTAAAGAAATAGTAAACTTCGATGAAAAGACTCAATTTTTTTAGTCGTTTAAACAATCATACGAGAAAATACCAAATGAAAAAAAATTAATTGTATTTAACAGAAAAAATTGTCTTTTCACAGTGCATATTTACGCCTGAACAAACTGTGAAATAACCACTCAGTAAATACAAAAAATCTCGTTGCGTGAGTCAAAACAGTGAAATTCAGTTACGAAAGTAATTCCTTTTGTTGCGTTCAGTAAAACGCTCGCGTAATTTTATTTTGTTATTAAATTTTAGCGCAGTGAATTGTATGACAAAATTCTTTCGTGCAACGTTTTAGTAAAAGCAACACTCGGCCACGTCGCTCATCGCTGTGCATTTTTTAATGAAAAAGTTGGCATAGCTATTTACAGTAAAAAAAAACTTGACTTATTATTTACAAACGCATTAACCGGGACAATCGCAGAATTATATCTCATTTAAGCTCACTTTCATCATCTATCAAATCCTCAAATAAACATGGTTCGCAACAAATTGTCCACACTCCCGAAGAGACGCAATACACACATCGTCCCGAATCTCAAACCGAATATAACTTATTTAATCAGTCTGAAAATATCCGCCGGCGGCTTCACAATAAAGGAGCGTATTCCAGAGCCGAATGGAGAGAGAGAGAGAGAGAGAGAGGAGGTAAGCTCTAGCACGCGTATAAATAATAATGAGAAAAATCGATGATGGCAGGTGGCTCTTTCCTTCCTCTATATCTCTCTGCCATTTTCCGTCTGCCGCCGAGTGATGCGCGACGCTTGATATTTCAACTAGGAATACGTATAGCCCCTCTCTGTATATGAGCGCGTATATATATATATATATATACGTTATACGTATGTCTGGTGTCTGTCTATATCCATCCCTCTTTTCTCTATTTTCACAGCAGCTACGGACGTGAAACAAAACGGTTGTGACTCCGATGAAACGAGACACGAGATAGACGGCGGCGGCAAAGCTCTAGTGCAATATCCGGACAACCTGAATCTGTCCGACCTCTACTACTACATCCTGGCGCCGACTCTCTGCTATGAATTAAACTTCCCAAGGACGACGAGGATCCGTAAGAGGTGAGGCCATTCCGCTCCGTCCCTCTCTCTCTCTCTCTCTCTCTCTCTCTCTCTCTC